>JAQGAF010000065.1:0-94303 GCA_034687865.1 Kryphioiulus occultus | reverse complement strand
AATGGACATTGGGTCTCAACGGTAATAAAACATAGCAAATGTCCATTTGAATGGACGAGGGGTCTCTAGAGGATATAAAAGTTTTCTCGCAATACTATAACGATTGTAACAATTTATGTTCATTTACGTTCGATATAGTTTTACAAAAAAAAATTGTTACATTGTTTTACAGAAAATTGTTAGTTTCACAGAAATTTTGCACATAGTCTTAAAAAATACACCGTACATACACCGTTTATACACAATACACCGTTTTACAGAACATTTAGATATGTATGCCACTGCAAACAAGCGCAAGCAACTACGCATTGATGCAATTCTTTGCTAATGAATGTTTTTGTTGAGTCCATTGTTTTATTCTGTTGATTTCAATAGATAAAATTCCGGAGTTTTACCTACTCCAATAGTGAAAACTTCAGTTTTTTTTCCCGAACCTAGCTGGCTAAAACAATCTGAGTAACAGTGCACAATTTTACAGTTCACGGCCCAGGAGAAACCGAAACAAAGAATACGCTTAGGCAACTTTAGCTGTCTTCCCAATTTCCGTGAACCAAAAGACAGACATTCGGAAAAATATTTTGAAATTTGCATGGGCAGCCAAAGCTGTCTGTCACGAATAACGTTTTTCTAGCGGAAGATAGTTGCACGACAATCAGAAACACAGTGCACAGGCAAACGATTGTTAAAGGTCAAAAAACGGGAGTGGCACTTGCCAACCAGAAGATGATGGGTTGGGTAACGTATTCCATAGACAGAAAGCCTTTGCAATTCAACAACTTTTAAACAGGAATTTCTCTATGGTTTCTCGAGGAATGTGAATACTAATTTTCTGCAGGGATGTTTTTATCCCGTTGCCTCGCTAAGAATTTTTCCTTCCATGTGATGCACCCTGAACTTTATTATTACAAAATGCCATCCATGGACAAGGAAGGACTCGTGCCATTTATACCTTTGATTTGCATTTCCGCCATGTTTACATATGGATGTTTTAGCACAAAAGATATAATTTGATTCGGAAAGGTTCCCACAATGGCATATGGCACTTTTGTTTCTCATTGCAGCTGAAAAGGCAAATCTATACAGGACAACGTGCTGTCCAGCAATCAGGAAGCCGTTATAATGACATCAAAGGTCTTGATGGTAATGGTAGGAAACACTGTCAAATGCGTTCCGCTTGCTGGTTGCACTTGAAAAGGCCAAATGCTAATATCAAACTACTACATGAATACTGTACAAGGTTCTCACTATAATTCTCAAGTCGATTTTCCTCAAATTCATTGACATTTTACATGAGATTCTTTAAAAAATAAGAAAAATGTTAATTGTATCCCAAATTGTTATATAGATGATAACCAATCAATTGGCTGATACATTGGCAGAGCCAAACAAACCGGTCTTTCTTTGACACTAAGGGGATATCGATGATCTGCAAACTCTCTAGAACTCAATCACATGAAAAATATTTGGGAAAAATGGAAAGAGGGGTAAACAAAGTTGTAATTCAAATTGTGTGGGATTTGGAAGAAAATGTCGTCATGAGTGAAATAGAGGAGGCCTACCCCAGAGGGATGTGAAGAACGTATAACATCATTACACATCAGATTAACACTGTTTTCAAACCGACAGGTGGTGCTACAAAATACTGACCATCAAGTTGCAGGACCTTTGACCCAATATTGTTGTGTTGCAGTGTTTTTGATTTTATGACAATTCTTGGTGAAGTGTTTTAATTCCGACCATGGGTAATTTTGGGAGCTAATAAACTGCTCTTTCGTATTTTGCTAGTTTGAAATTTTTCTTCCTTGCTGTTTCCACCAGTTTGACTCCAAATTCGAATGCTACTAGTAAACTTGATGTGTTGCAGGACTTTTGACCTGGGGTTGTATTCGAACGTCCCTCTACTTAGGTATGTAGTCACATCAAGTTGAACTTGTTTATAAAATTCATTTTATACAAGCCGCATTTTAATATGTCCTGATTATTTTTCAACTGTTTGTGAGTGGTGCTATTCACGTTTAATTTTATGCCTGTACATGTACATCGGCATACACAAGTCCAATTTGAACTTCGGGCTATTATTGGCCCCTTTCAAATTTGTCTTCAACAATCAGGCTCTCGCCCACATTACATGCAGTGCCGGTATAGTAGAAACTCAAATTAAACTTAGAGCTTTTATAAAGTTTAAAAAAATTATTCCAATTGAGTGACTTGGAAGGGATACAGTTACTTGAAGTGTACACCAAGAATTTTTGAAGACTAACAAGTTAATTGTCATTAATCCCATATTGGATGGCATGCTTGAGACATGCACTACTCCATGCAAACTGGTTATCAATTTGATTTGGTTAGTGGCCCCACACAATCTGCATTTGATAAGCATTTCTCAAAAGAAAAAAAATACATTTTTCAGCTGGTTCGTTTCAGGTAGCCATCGCTAAAATGGACCAAAAATGTACAGCTCGTTTTCTGACAAATGGCAGGTCTATGCTATCACTAACCAAAGTAGAAAAAAATGGCAGTTGTTGTAACAGCAATGAGGTTAAATCTCATTAATCCGATTCGTTGGACGTGCCCAGCGTTTGGAAGGATGCTTTGACACTCATTTCAAGTTTGGCCGAGCGACCCATCTGGACTTCACCATCAATTGGACATCAACCAAAATCCTGCTTTGGGGTTTGACCATTGCTTCAGGGGTATGTATTCGAACTGTATATACAGTGAACAGTTAACAACAACCACTTCAGCTACATGGTTGACGGGCATGACGAACACCTGTAAACTGGCCTTACATGCAAGCCAGTTGGTAAAAAAACTTATTTACCTATAGTCAAATGCTGCCCACATTTGTGTAAATTTGTTTTCGCACTGCGGGAGCAATCCGTCAAAACTGTTAGATTGATACAGTGGAAGAATACCCCCAAAGACATGAGAACTTTTCAAAAATACCAATTTTTTAAACCCGTTTCCCAGCGTATCCGGATGGGATAGTTTCAACGAAAAGTTTGACTTACTCGATCTCCGTCACGTTCAAAGCCAGATCACAGGCGTGAGTGAGCAAACACGGAAACTTCTTGAGTAACTTTCTGTTCTGCGTGTGCTTAAACCGTTCCACTGCGAAAACCACAACTTTCAAAAACACTGAATTTTCTGTTTGATGTCACACAACGTTTATGTTGATTTTTTCACCACAAGATCGAAATTTCGTTCCCCATATCTATCTTCATCTCGCGACACTGTCGAGGCACTTCCGACAGCCTGGGACAATTGCAGAAATTCACTAGTCGACACTAAAGACGAAAGTTTATCGTTTCCACATAGTAGTGCAGCTTGAAAAAACAGTTGCAGTAAGCACTGATGACGGATTACCGCATGTAACACACCGCAGCCTATTCGAAAATCATTTGCACCATCCAGTCCATGCACCAGTCTTAGCAACAAATCCTGCACCAAGTAGTTTCGCAACAAATTATGCACTCGATAATCCACAATAAAGCTTCCAATTTCCAAATGCACTGATTTCTGCCATTCTGTGGCAGAATCCTGAAAATGCTAGCCGGCAAGTACCGTTGGGTCTTGGCGACTATGTCGCTAGTTTTTTCGTCGCATGTACAGTATACCTTCGCAGTACGTATCCCATTAGAGGCACACGTGCCTGCACCAGGTAGGCAAGAGTTTCAATGAGGGGTTACCCCTAGGTAGCCACTCGAAAGTGAGTGGCTCGCCTACCCACAATGCCTAGCTTGGCTGAGACTCCTCATGTACATCCTACAGGAGGAAGAGGCAAATGTCAATGAGTGGTGCCATCGAGCAGTGCAACAGTGCTGTTGCATCGCCACCCAACCAAAAACCAAAAAAAGTTGCCAGGCAACTGTCAGAGCTGGCCCAGCAATTTGGCACAACGAAAAGCCAGCACCCAGTAAGATCACCGGTGGATTGAAACTGGCATTGTTTCCCAAATGGTCTCCGCCTTTAATAAATCGACATTTTATTGAAATTGCGTGTATAAAAACGCTATTGCAGGCAATTGTTTGAGGTTCGCCTAGCTCGTTTGCTGGGAAACCTATAGGTTCAATTTTAACTAAAGAATGGACAAATGGGAGCCAACACTCTCAGGCTGCCACAACTTTTTTAAATGAAATTCCCTGACTTTTTGGCATTTTCCACGACCAGGAAAAACAACTTTTCATTGCTACCCTTAATGTTCACATCCAAGAATAGTCTGGCATCCCTCAGAGATGAAACTTTCAACTTCCTTGACTTACTCCTGACTTTTCCAGACTTTAACAATTTCCCTGACCACCCTGGCTACAAAAAAATGTGAAAACATGGCATGTGCCAATGTAAGTAATAATGTATTTGTGGCTTTTAGGTAATATTATTTTAAGCAGGCGATCAAGCACATATTTTCATTAGTAAACCGCAAATTTACGTTAATTTCTTTCTTAAATTGACACTGTCTATATTAATTTCTTCCACACAATTGCTTATAATCTCTTGATTTTTGAGTTACCCAATAATTCTAAAGTAACAAATATATTATTACTTACAATGAGTTAACCAATATTTGAAATGCATCGTTGAATGAATCGTTAAAAAGCGTTCAATAATTCTAATACATCGTTGAATGCATCATTAAAATGCATCGTTGATTTGTTGCAATGAATTTGTCTGGTATTTTCAAAACAAAACCATTTTCCCAGACATTTCCAGGTTTTCCAGGTCTCGGGGAACCCTGATATTTATTACTATACGTCGGAAAGTTAGTAAAAACAAATTCAACCATATGGTAAAAGTATTAAAATTCACCTCATTTAGCCTCAATTGTTGGAAACTGGAATTTAAAACTGAAATTTAAAACTGAAATTGTTCCGACATTTTTATAGGGCATAAATAGTAAAAAAATAGTTATTTTAGCTTGCAAATGGCGCACTTTAAACCCTATATCTTTCCAAGGATTGAAATTAGTGTCGTACTGGCTTTGAAGTTTCATGAGATAAATGTAAAAAAACGTTCTTTTACTTAGAAACAATAATGAACAGGCATTGGAAATTTAACGGAGCATGAAACTCTGAAATCTGTACACGTGTATTATTCAGGTTTTATTTCTGCACTTTTGCACGATTGTAGTCATACATGTACAAACTATTCGAAAAAAAAAAGATGAAAATAAAATATTATCCAATTTAGTCCTAAAATTTGTTTTCGGCACCCGTGATTCAGAGATCCACACTGGAATTATCCCACATCTATCTCACAAAAATGTGCACTTATTCACATGTAGTTAGCTTGCCAACAGTGCTATAACGACTCATTATAGGTAGCCATTTCTGGTCCATAAACTTGAGTGATGCAAGTTGCTACAGGCCATCGAAAGTAAACCGTTAAGCTTCGCCATCCACTTCGTCCAGTACACGTATTACGAGTATTATTTTTTTGGTAATTAAAATGCGAGCTACATAGTTGCGAGATAGCACGTCATCTTCAGCATGCCCCACTTTATGCTGAGAAATAAAAATTCGGCCCAGCCTATCGATCGCCATTTTTAACAGGTGGTCTCTAATTAGTTTCATTTCTAATTAGGCCCGCAGCAAAAGCACCTAGTCAAGACGAAAATTAAAAAAATGAAGATTCTCATGAACATAAAGAATCTCTTAATGTCTAATGATGGAGATGCACGACCAGAAATAAAACGCTACTTCCTACTTCCCTGAAATGGGCTTGCTCTGACAATGATAATATCATTTTTTCTTCTTTTACAGGCAGCAGGCCGTGCCACTGATGTTCAAGATATACAATGTCCAAAAATTGAAATTAATGCATTATTTCTAATTAATTAATAGCGAGCGTTGCACGTTGGTGAGATGCAACCGCATAAAGCCATTTCATGGTGACTACTAATTTCTGAAAGTGAAATTCCCTGAGTTTTTCAGGTCACATTCTAGTTTTACCAGGTTCAAAAAATTTATTTTAATGATCAAACGTGTGCAACAATTCTATTGAAAACAATATTTAGCAATACTAAGGAAACGCCGTAGGCGAACTTTTTTGAAAAACTAGATTTTAAATAGTACATTTTTACTTAACATTGCCAAATAAACATCCCAATCATAAATTTTACCAACATTTCTTTGACAAATTATAAGAAATAATGGACTTTAGGTATATTTTCCTTGAAATGATTTTTTGTGGAAATAATAATAACAATGAAAGAAATATTTGAGGGATTTTTATATCCAATGTCTCCAATAATGCAGCTTAGACCATTTTGAAATTTTCGGAAATTGACTCTATATACGAAACTTGAATAAAAAAATTACCAGAAATAACGGATTTTAGATGTAATCTCTCGAAAACGTTTTCCAGAAATATTAACAGCAAAGGCAATTTTATTTGTTTAAACTAAATCACCAATCACCAAGTATATACCATTAATTTAGGAGCGTCGCAGGCAAAGTTTTTAGAAAAACTTAATCACAATGCTGATTTCTCAAAATTACAATGAAAAACCAAAATAGATATTCGATATATGGAAATATTCAAGGTTTTAATTCAAAATTTCCTGAGTTCAAATCAAGCACAATGGTTTTAGGTTTCCCAGATTGATAGTCACCATGCATTTCGAAACACAACAAATTCACAGCAAGATCGCAATCGACCTACAGTACGTCCATTTTTGGCAAGAACTGAGATATTGCCACTTAAGTAGTGACGACTACCGTTTTCGACTAACATATCATATGCCTATATCGACTAATCGACTAATCGACTAAGCCTATCACATAGTATTATCAGCATTTACAAAGAAAAACTTGATCAGTACAAATGTTCTTTGATAGGATACTGCGAGGCCAGTGCATTAACGAGCGGCTAGTGAACAACTCGAAACGGTGAAGAAGGAATGACCATTAAAATGGTAAATTATGCGATATCCGCAATCTGTTAGATAGATTCTGCACGGCCACTTTGGTACTTTAGTTAATTAACATGTCTAAAATCTAAATAAAAGAGGGAGTGCCATATATCTTCTGACATTCGGTATGCTCGCATTACCTTTTATTATTATAATCGAGCACTTCCGTGAAACTATCACCTTATTCAAACGTCTTATTTCCCAGCTCCTTCCTTCATTCATCACATTTTTAAAATGGCCAACATGGGATCGAACGCTTGTCATGAAGTCAAATATGACAAGCATGCAGCGCGCCATAACAGGTTAATCACCCGATATCGGCATGCAATAGCTATTCAAACGGCAATTACTTATACAAAAAACTCATATAGCCCACATTGCACGATTCACATTCCAAGATTTCAGCAGAATTATAGATGGGGAAAGGGGTGGAGTAAATAACGGAAACATTAATAGATTGGACAATAAAATTTGTTGGTGCTGGAAGGACAACTTATAGTGCAAACTCTTCCAAAATCCCCAGATTTTAATAGTTACGAGAATTAAACTGAGATATAAACCAGCAGTTTTCTTACTCCATGCATATAGAATCATTTCTAAAGCCACTTAAATTCGAAAATGTCCTTTATAATTTGAATCCCAAGTGTCCAAACTTTTTCCTTAATTCATCAAAAACCGCTTATCAGAAAGTTATTGTTACACAAAACCGCTTATCACAAAGCTCCCTGTACACAAATCAGGTAAACAATTCATTACAATATCAGCAAATGATCTTATCTAATAAAGAATACATTTAGACCGTCCTGGAGATGGCGGATCACTGACTGATCAGTGACCGAACACTTTCTCATTGATCACTGACAGATCACGTTTTTCAGAGCACTTATTTTACACTTTTACGATTGATTTTAATGTGTATTCCAAAGTGTGTCGATATCCAAAGAAACATCCTTTTTACCCAATTTTAGGCAAGGTATAAAATTAAGTTCCAAAATGTTCAAAAGTTGTACGAGTCAATTCCATGATGGATTGAAGATTTAAAGTTGAACTGAGGGTAAGAAAACGCCAAATTATTTTTTAAAAACTACTGTATGTACAGTGAAAACTGAAAACCCTCTAGTTGGACACCTCTGTAAGATGGACACCCCATTATGTTGGACAGTTTTTCTCGATTTTTCCCTGCACCGGACATGAGCCATAGAGCTAACATTAGGGTGACCCCTCGAAGTAGAACATCCCACAGCTCGGAAGTTGGACCCTTACCCTAGACTAATCCATTGTCTGGGAAAATCAACGTGTTGCACATTTTTCTTTCGGTGTAAGACTATGAAAAATCCTATCCCATAAAGCCCACTGCAGCAACCCTTCAAATCATTTCTGATTTCTGAGAACGGACATGAGGACCACCCAAGGGGTTGGTAACTTGTGAAGTCAGGTGTACATGTTGGTTGAAGTCCACTGAAGTCTTTGAAGTCCCTCTGAAGTCATTAATTGAAATCGCACTAAAGTCATGGTAGTCGTGTTGTAACCGTCAACATAACCGTCACAGTAAACTATACAGTAACCGCAAACGTCACGGTAACTGCACCGTCCCCATAACCTCAACGTAACCGTCACGATAGTCACACCCTCACCATAACAGTCACGTGCACCATCAGCTTCGCAATAACCGTCATGGTACCTGCACCGTCACTGTAACGGTCCCGGTACCCGCGCTGTCACTATCAGGGTAATCGTAACCGCACCATTACCTTAACCGTCACGGTAATCGCACCGCCAACGTCACCATAACCGTCACGGTAAGCGCACCGTCAACGTCATTATAACCGTCACGTGCACCATAAACGTCTCAATAACTGTCATGGTAACTGCACCGTCAATGTAACGGTCACGGTAACCTCGGTGTCACTATCAATCACGGTGTCCATCATAATTAAATGATGACCTACATGATTTTGGCCAATCCTCCTCACTTCTGTCACTACGTGTTATAATTTGTTAACAGACGATGATAACACTGGAACGTCCCCACTACAGAATTTCTACTATATATATACCTTCCATGACGTCATTGACGTCTACTATGTCGTCATTAAAGTCTCATTGAAGTCCCATTGAAGTCCTTGAAGCCTGCAGTCATGTGTACACGATTTTGAAGAGATGCCAACCCCTTGGGACCACCCCTCCAAAGCGGACAATTAGCGCGCAATTTAAAGCAATTAACGAACTCATCGTCAGTTGAATGGCAAAAAGTGGCCAACTTTGACCCCTGGCTCAGCGAAGGTGCTCGCCATTGAACCACTGCTTTCAGGCAATTATCAATGGCTGTTGATACCCGGACAAAGTGAAGCCGGCGCAGATTCATTTCCTCTTAATCTCTCTTTCGCATATTTGAAATTCATGAATGTATCGAGGCGAGCATTTGATACCTAATTACGTGGCTTGTGTGCGGCCCACAATGCGGTTGTCACTCAGGAGGCCAATGATACGGGAAGCACTATTGTTTCAAGGGATTGCCACGCAATGGCCAGGCGCAAAAAAACACCAAAGGGGTGGTCAGACAGGAAGGGGGTGGGTGGTAGCTCGGACTAGCTGACCGCCCAATCCACCACCCTCGCCATCATCAACTACTCACGTCCCACAATTGCCCAGATGACGATGAATAAGATCAAAAAGAGAGCACCGATTTTCACTTTCAAAAAGATACGAGGCGAGCGAGTCCAAAAAACTGACCGGACAAACGAGATTCCGGAACGGTGATGTCCCCCAGGGATTTCCGAGTGTCGTGACGAGGAATCCGGAGCTGGGGGAATTTCGCCAATGTGTCCACCTATCCTCAACATCGCATCGAGTGATCCCTTCCAACCTCCCACCCCTTTCCCTATACCACTAAGGTACATAATAAGGTACATAATTAATATTTTGATAACTGCGCTGTGTCTCCCGTCCCAAATGGGAGACATTGCAGTTTGGGGATGTTCAAATATTATGTCATTATCTCATATTGCAGTTTGGGAATGTTCAAATATTATGTCATCATCTTACATTGCTGTTTGAGCTGGCGTTAAAATATTTTGTCATCATTTATATTGCAGTTTGGGAGCGTTCAAATATAATATCATCAACGTACATTGCTGTTTGGGCACGTTCAAGTATTACGTCATCATCTTACATTGCATGCTGTTTGGGGAGCTTCAAATATTGTCATCATATTACATTGATGTTTGGCACGTTCAAATATTATGTCATCTTACATTGGGGAAGTTCAAATATGATGTCATCATATTACATTGCTGTTTGGGGACATTCAAATATTATGTCATCATCCTACATTGCTGTTTGGGGAACGTTTAAATATTTCCATCATCTTACATTGGTGTTTGGGGACGTTCAAATATTATGTCATCATCTTGCATTGCTGCTCGTTTCTGTTCTAATTTTTGTGAAAAGATCGAAACGATCAATGATTCATCATTAGGGAGTCAGGAAATTATAACAAATGGTGACAATGGGGATACATTTACTGATGTAATTGCATACATTCTTCTTGTATATATTAATGTTGGAACTATTTAGTACTGTACATTAGGGTCAGACTTTAGTGATGACAGTTTAATCTGAAATAAAATTCGAAGGAAAGAAAGTGAGGTTACTCCAGTCAAAGATTTCGATACTGCATGTTCTACATATTGAAATCTTTACCAACGAATCAGCCCATTTGTGTTGAAATTGAAATGCTTGAAATTTATTAACAAGAATAACAGCACGAAGTTCACTAAGAACTTGTGGGTGCTGATACGCATTAACCTATGTTAGCCGTATGGACACTTAATGTTAGAGTCATGTCACAAACAAAATGATTCAATGTATAATTACAGTGATAACCAATTAATATAAAAAAATATGTTCGTACAGTACATGCTGCAATATGTATCAAGATAACAGGCTAAAAGATATTTGTGCTTTAAAATCAAAGACAAGCTAAATACAAAAACTTTTGATTCAAGCTGGAGCTTTCATCCCCATAAAAAACAATAACAGTAGCATGCAGCCTTATAGTAAAGTAATCCCATCAGTCTTTTTGACTTGGTCACTACGTACTACATTTCCAGATGCATATTTCTTTCAGTGGCTTCCTCATCCCATATTTCTGGCAAAACGAGTATTACTGGTTGAAATACAAGTTCCCTACATGTCATCAATTTTGACGAGGTAATGCGATGCATTTTCAACGAGATATCGGGTATATTTTTGAGGACCAAAAGCCGGTCCCTTTGAAGAATGCCCACCACCTAAAATATTCTGGGTTGACTCAATATGTCAAAAGGGAACAACGTGAAGATGGCATAAGAATTACATTATGGGACCCGACATTAACTTTGTTGTACAGACAGTGACGTAAACATAAAAACTGATTTTGTTATTGGTATTTTAGCCATGCAGCTTAAAAGATGTTAATTATGTGATGTTAAAAATTGTTGTTGCAACACAAGCAAGTAGCTCTGGTTATTTAGTATGAAAATAAAATGTAAAAGTTTAAAAAAATATTGAAAATAAATTTTTTTTTGGTGGTACTTCATCATGAACACTACCCATGTGAAAATTCAAACAGAGCATGCAGGATTCTACATTGATGTGCATGCAGCTTCAATTAGGACATAGGCCTACATAACAAAGCATTGCATTTTTTAGTATACTGATGAAAATCTCCACAATTTCAGAAAGATTACATGAATGGTTGATTTTAGTTTATGGGGCTATACGTTAGTTTTATGGAGAAAAGCAAACGGGCATTGCCGCCCAAGCAGCTAGCTTATCTTGGCGACCTATCTAATTTATGTCATACGACTGTATTTTATGTTAATAAAATCGGTGTTAGTCACATTTGATAGCCCTAAAATTGCGCATAATTATACAGAAGCTGTATGCATATGCAGTTTATGATGCGATCCTTTTTAAATGCTATGTGCGCTTCCATTCGACCAAGAACTTACCAACAGGTTTACATGAAAGCTTTTCAATTCTTCGAAAAAAACATAGTTTTCGACGAAATTGAATAGCAAACCTTGATAATTTTTGATATTTAAAAATGCATTCCTCCCGAGAAATCATCACATAAATGATTTACATGATGTTCAATTCTACTATTACGCTAAAATCCAGCATTATGTTTAGTGTTGTCTTTGTTATTACTATTTCTTGAAAACGTTTCCGAGAGATTACACCTATAACTCGTTAATTCTGGTAAATTGTTATTCCCTTTTCGTCTACGGAGTTAATTTCTGTCGCTATTAACATTTCTGGAAATTTCAAAATAGCCTATAACTTCAATATTCGTGAGGTAGTTAAACCTTCCTCAAAAATTTGTTTTATTATTATTATTATTATTATTATTATTGGTATTTCTAAAAAACAACATTTTGAGGAAAATATAGCTGAAATCCATTATTTCTGGTAGTTTTTCAAGGAAGCGTTCGTAAAATCCATCAGTTGGATACGTTTGTTTGATAATGTTGACTGTAAAAACCTACCATTTCAGATAATTTTTCACAAAATTTCACCTACAACGTTTCATTATTATTAATAATAGTAATACTTAATAAATTGTGGAGCACCTACCATCATTAAGATATATTTTTTTAACCTGGAAAAAATAGAATATGTCCCTGGAAAACTCAGGGGTTTTCATTTCCACAAATTATTATTCATCAACTAGCCTGTAAAATTCGTAAAAATTAGAAATGAGGGGGGTACCCTGCATATACAGTACGTTCTATAGCCTTTAATATTGTAAAAGGCCAGGAAATAGTCATAGTTATGTGCAGCGATAGTATGCTAGCGGATATATGGTGTTGTTCTCAAACAACAAACACTGCATATAAATACCCTAAAATGTGAATAGCGGTGAAACCCACAATGCGAATCCGTCTTCAATTTGCCATGTAGCCATGATCCAGGAAGTAGGCCCTGCAACCTAACGGTCAAGGTCTGAAATGCTGACTGTCATTCCTGCATGGGACTGGCTTATTAGCATTATGCATCAGACTCATTAAATTACAAATTTCATGACGGGTCCGTCAAACCTTGCCACAGATTATGTAAACGTCTATTATGCGATAGTCAATCGGACTGACATCTGCTGGCCTGCTTTCCCCGTATGTTTTTGACCACATCTCAGATGAGGAATTTTCTATGGGGGCATCCATTGTGAAAAAGTGAAGTCAAAGTGAGGGTTTGGGTTGAGATACATTTGTATATGCTTGGGTATATCACCTGTCACTAACGATATCACGGCCCTCTATGGGCCCCCACTGCGACTTCATACTGCCCATAAAAATACGTCAAGCTTAAGAGGTTTTATCTCCCTGGGCGAGCACGCCAGATTAAGTTCAGTATCAATCTCCATTTGTTTTTTTATTATTATAATAATTCGAAAAAAACCAAGATTTTTGACCTCTGGGCTCACAAAGTGATCTCCCTCCCTCGTGGCACGTCCCACACATTGGAGATTGTAATTTGATAAAGAAAGGTAGGTTCCACTAAATTAAACTTGTCGCAGTGTTTTACCACAAATGGCCGACCTAATGGTCAGGGTGGAATATACGTAAGTGAAATTTAAGCGAAACAGTCAGTTTCCCTTTCCCTTTTTTTCATTCCGCATACGAATTTGGTCAATTTAGTGCCAGACTCCTACAAAACCCCACGTGAAAATGTAGTTTGGCTTTACGAAGGCCTATAAAGATAAAGATGCTTTTCTGTAAATATGATGCTTGGATGATGTGGGAAGGTGGGCACGGCTAGGACCCTGCATGGTAACCAGAAATGACAAGCTATATATTTTATCAGATTCACGATTTTATCATTCAGACTCATGGCAGTGATTTTGGTAGAGATGTTGTGATGGGCGTACATTAGGTTTCATGTCATAATAACTTTACTTTTCTTACTCATTTCCTAAGCAGCTTTAAAATAAAAATCAAGGTTAACTAACGACTAAAGATTAACTTATCAAACTTAATTTTTAAAAAATCAAAGTCATCTTTCTGAGACTGTGGACTTCTGTCGAATTTTAATTAATAAAATCTGTTTCAAAACACATCAAAATAAACAGGGTTCTCCCCGTGTTGAAATATTTAACTTCACTGAATTTTGACTGACTTTTACAGGTTTTCCAACAACTTTCCCTGACACCCTAACTACTGAAAATGCAAAACAATATGGCGAGTGCCAATGTAAGGCATACAGGATGCTATATTTATTGCTTATTACGCTGTATATTAACAGGAGATAAAGCAAAAAAAATTTATTAGGAATCAGAAAATTTAGATTAGGTTTTCAATTAATAATTCCATTATTATTTCTTCCACAAAATTGTATTAATGATTTGCTGAATTTCACCGACTTTTTCAAAATAAATCCATTTTTCCCCAAATTTTCCAATTTCCCTAAATTTTTCCAGGTTTTCCAGCACTGGGGGAACTCTGGTACAGTCACTCCCCATGCTTTTCATGAACTGTTTCTTAGATTAAAAAGCAAAGAAGGTTAACTCATTGCCGGGGGTATTTTACTTGATATAAAAAATCTAACACTCATCCTTAACCCACAGAGCCATCTAGTTGCAAAACCTGCAAACTTTCTTAAACAATGCACATAGCATATGTGAGTGATACGTTTACTTCATAAAAAAAACCGTTAAAGTTCAGATTGTCGACAAGATCAGCTAATTAATATCTAGCACCACCATTACAGTACATGAATGCCCACAAAGTCACATAAAGCTAATTTTTTCTGTACCCCATTTCCTATTTAAAACAAGGTTTCAAAATCTGTGATCTTGTTTTGGATGTCGAAGAACGGTTGTTGACAGCTACGGGCCCTCTCCAAATGATGACCACAATGATGTGGAGGTGAACGATTTCGAAAAAAATGGCAGAAAATGCGAGTTCAATGGCCACCCTCCCTTGCTTTAGCTCATCAAATATCAACTCCAACTGTTAATGTCAATTATAGGGCACCAGGTGGTTTATGAGTCTACGACAAAAGGGTGTATGATGGGAGAGTTTCACTCACATGACTGAAATCCCTCCACTGTGATGTCAGAAGTCATTCATCTCCACTGCCCTGAATTGTTTTCGTAACATATTGTCATGAGTGACTGCCATTCCTACACGGCTTGAGTCATAGCTTGGAATGTAAAATGAAACTAACAGTTAGTCTTGCTGAGAACCATCTGACAAAAAATGTATAAATCAGGGTCCCCACAGCTTTAGTAAAGTAAAACCCCCTGACATTCCCAGGTTTTCCAGGTTAAAAACTTTATTTTACCCTGCCATTTAGAGTTTGTCCATCATGATTCCTAGGATCTGTGAGAATCCTGTAAAATACTGTACATGCCCGATTCCGTTATAAATAACATACGGCGATAAATTTGGTATGCTTAATTTTACAGAATAAATGACAATATATGAACAAAAATCTGTTAAAGGTACGATTATACTTGCTCAATTTATTACACATTGATGATGGAGCTTAAACTGTAGTCATGCACATAGTCAAGGTCATAGATAACCTATAATAGTTACCATTTTATGTTTTTATTCGTAGTATATTGTACAGATTGCTCGAATTGTTTGTTGAAATACTGTAACCCTGTGCCACACATCCCGGAAGTGCTCAAATTGCCACAATTAAATCTCGACATGTTTGTCGTTGCAAACATACCCCACCTTTTTAACCCACTCTCAATTTTCCACAATAAAAAAATGCGAATTGCACCCTTGTCAAACAAACAATGCACATGGTACGTGAATTGCACATTAGGAGGTCGCCATATTTGTTTTACACAAAAATATCCAGATAATGCAACGTGGATTATTGTTATCATAAAAACGAAAAAAAAAATATACCAATCACTCTAGCATTTTAATTAATTTTTCACAAACGTGCACATTTTGCCAGTTTATTGAATGTGGAAACTCCTACTTTATTCTACAATTTTATCTCAAATAGTTTTAAGGAAATTTTGTATTTGGCTCGCTTGTTTTGTCTGCATAGCCGAAAATATGACACAATTATTGAATGCTTGAGGAACCACACGACCACTTTTCATTCCTAAAAAGTACACAGGTGTGTATTGAGGCGATTGTCCGAATAATTACGTTATGCATACATTATCGGTGATACATGCATAATAATAACTAATATGCTAGTTTATAATTATTAAACTTCATTTCTTTGTGACACAACCAGATTTGACTAATAGTGTACTCATGTACATTAGGAGGTTTTCAGTTTATATGCATCCTGGAGCTCATAAAAACGTGTCTATTGTATTTAGGTTGAAAAATATTTAGCGAGTTTGCCAAGTCGTAAATAAAACATTACGTATGGGGCTTTAAAACTCAACGTTGAATTTCCTGGATTCATAAGGTGCATACCAGCATTTCCTTTTTTATTAATGTTCCTCATAGTGCGGAAGTCTGGCGGCCATTTTGTTCGCTGGCTTATTGGCTGCATGAATCATTACGCATAAATGGGTGGGTATTTTGAAACACAAACAAAAAAGTTATTATCTTAATCGCACGTATTGCCTTTAAAGAGTTGTTAATGCGAGTGGAAGGAATTTCAAAAGCAATTCGGGCTTTTGTTTTTTTGTCACGACTCCCATAATTTATTCCTCCATTTTGTTTCTTTCCTAAATGAATGCAAAAACGAGTTTTCTGCTACTTTCATGTGAAGTCAACAACGTATTGGCAGGGATGGAAATCAATTCAAGAAAGCCAATTGGCATGATTATGATAGCTGAAGATACAACTACATGTATGTTTTCAATGGCGGCTTGGTTGAGTGTTATTACTTGAACTGAAATTATTTTGATACCAGACCGATCACCTTGAGATTGGTCACTCGTTCAAGCATGAAAACTTGAATTTTTCATTTCCTGTTCTGCAATTTCCGATTGATCTTCATATGTAATTCGTATTGATGAAACAAACTACGTGTGCCGATTGCTTGGATCAATGGACTGATAATGGTCACGCATAATTATTAACATACTCAATGATAAGATGTTATAAACATACACGTATTACGTAATTTGTATACGAGGTTAAATTAACTACGAGTTAATCCTGCATAACTAGTAAACCGAGGAATCGGTGTAATGCTTGTAATACAAATGATGGCTTTGTTATCCTGTAAATAACGATAACGAGGTTTACCACAATAATCGAGACATTTAGTCCTTCCATTCAGGATCAAGTGAAAATTGGCATAATTTGATTCGGTCAAAACAATGCCAACCAGACAAAATTGTGCTCTCACCACAGCTATGAGAAAATAAAGCTTATAACATCAATAACAATTGAAATACTGATTTTTTTCTCGAACATAATACAAGTATTATATGGCGCACGTCTCACAGCGATGAAGATGATAAAAATAATCAATGGGACAATGATTTTTATAACTTATATCGAACCGAAAATGTTGAATTTAAGGCAAACAAGCATGCTAGTAGCTAACGTTATTAAACCCCTATTACCTACTGAAAACCAGGGGGGAAATGTGTGTCACGACTAAAAAAAACTTAGCTCAAGAGCAAATTAAAAGCTCTTAGGTTCAATCTTACTTTGTCTAAATTTAAAAGCACCTAACTCAAAGGCGGAAGAAGGCCGGTGTATTGGGTTAGTAAGGAGCTCGCCACACCCAAATCTTACAATATGCAATATATTAAGTTTTTAATATTATAGGCTCCCTCCAACACTTGCTATATAATTAAAATAGGTACGTATAGGGAACAGTTTTCGCCGCAGGAAATACTCCAACCTGATGAGGTTAAGATTGGTGTGTACCTGTGTATTACGCAGAAATTAATAGATTCCGCAATTTTGCGAGATTAGAAAATATTTGCATAAATTTACAAAATCTATTAACAGAATTGTCAGAACACTTTACTGAACTAAACAGAAATGATTCAACAGAAATTACCACAAACAGTCAGTCATTCAAGTGGCAATAAAGCAATGGCACCATAATCTTAATTTTAATGTAGCAGATTTATCCCAAGATGCATTGTACTAAATCTCTGCTTCCCAAACCAGATAAATTACCCAAAATTGGGTACAAGTCAAGTGGCTTTTGCTTGGGTATAACAACCCACCTCAGAAAACACATTGAAATCTAGGTAAAAGTGTGCAAGAAGCACTACTGATCTAAGTATCTAATCTAAAGATTTTGCATTTTGATCACGTGATGACGTGATAATTGGTAAATTTTTTCTTGCAAACCTGCATGACAAATGATGAATTTTAATCCACATTTTTATTTTGTTAATGAATCAAAGGTAAAATTTGCATGACCCTAATGTAAATTTCATGACTTTTCCATGACCTCCATGAATCTGAATTCCATTTCATGACTTCCACGACTGTCTTCAGAAGGTGATATCAGTCAGTGTGAACCAATATTTTAGAACGAGTTTAACACGTATTTTTATTAGATTACATAATGATTGCTGGTAATCTAATATTTTACCTGAATTTGGTAAAAACAAACTTATTGAGAAGCGTTTTAGGTAATGAAGGACAAGGTTTGAGAAGAATTGTACTAAATGATCTTTCAGGGGTCAGTGGCACTATAGGTAGGCGCATAGCTGCATGTCATCAAATAGAATATAATTAATCTGCAATTAAATCTCTTAGGAATTGGGCCTGTTCCAATACCCGAAATTTAACGAGCATATTATTGACACAAATTTGAGCTGTGCAATTTGACATACTAGTCAAGTATTTGTAACAGATGAGAGGTACAGCACATTTGAATTCATGAAGCAAAATATAATCGGGATATCACCAGCATGCGAGGAGTTTAATTCAACAGGAAAGCATTGTACATGTCCAATACTCAGAAAACAACGTGGGCCAGGTATTGTCAATTTACGATCACCATTATCAGCTCTCAGCATCTTCTGTACAAGAAAATGAACACGGAGCATAAACATTCTGGGTGTTACTTTCGAAGGGTAGTATTACAAAAAAGTGGATTATTTTTCTGGGTGGAGTAACTTGTTCGAGGAAGATCAAAGCCTATGGGGTACAGCACGTACAATATATAGATCACCGAACCACTTTGAAATTACACCTGTTGTACCAAAATGTGGTGCACAAGTTGAAGAGTTAATAGTATATAATGTACATGTACACCACCCTGGGGGACTAGCGGCGAGATACATGTACGTGCACACCGAATAATCTACGTAGGCCTACTATGACTTAAAATTGAACACCAGTTCATGACATCAGGATCAATGAAATACATGTACCTCCAAATAAACCTTCGCAGCCCATAAACTCGCGCAATTACGAAACAGTGACCTTATTATGGAATCAGTGAACCCATTTTACAATGTGTCATTAATATAACCGTCATTAATACGGGTTATTTATGTCGGTTGGGATTGTAAACCGTACTATTAAACAATGATTATTTAAGAGTTTATTGTCAAGCAATTTTTAAATGACATCCTCTTCTCTTCATTGAGGTACTGTAAATGTTTTACGGAAGCAGCTCGAAAGTTATTTCGGGTATACGTGACCGATTGCACCATACACTTCGCCTAAATTAACGAAAATCATCCAGCAAACAACCATAATTAACCATTTTAGAAGGAGAACGCTAAGAGCTATCAATAAATTGAAATTTTATTTATTTTTAATTGTATAGAAAAATATAGGACAAAGGCGAATTCCATATTGGTATGCATTTCGTCCCCAATCTGGCCCATTGCAATTTGAAAAACTTCAAAAACACAGAACAGAATACCAAATCTTCTGTTCTACAAGTACCGATCACCTGTATGATGTCTATAAGTTTCAAAACCACAGATTTTTGGGAAAATATAATTTAAACTAATGGCATTTTAAATTGCCAATATGATGATGATTACCTGCTAGTGTTCGTCTTACTTGAGATAAACTGTAAATTTGTCGAGTGGTTGGCATTTTATGCCATTTTGGAAAAAACAATTGATGTATTTTTTTGGAATAAAGAATTTCCTTCCAAAATGGAATCTCAAGTTCCACGGTTGCCATGGTCGCCACATGCGTCAGCTCCTCGAGCATGCGCACGTGACCCATTCGACGAATCAACGCTGTAGTTTATGTGAGCGGCAAATTTAAACTTCCAAAAAGTCGTAACAAAAGCAGCCACGGCTATGATACATGTACCTGCATTTTAGAAAATAATTTGATGATGTCGACAATCCACCTCATTAACTTTCATTCATCATCATTCATGCATGCTCTGGCATGTAAAAAACTAGAAAGTTTCACAAAAAAATGGTGCGTCTGCGCTAAATACAGTGTAGAGGTTAGGATACAGGCAATTTTCAAAATCTTAAAGGTCAATATATCTCGATTCATTCGATAAATAATTTGATGCATTGTGCAATAAATTAAATCGTTACGAAATGGATGGTCATGCAGGGATTTACTGTATCGAATGCAAACGAACGAATGGTGGTAAAATGGTTAAAATGGTACATCTCATTGATGAATGCATCCTAAGCTTAGTGCACATTTTGGGCAATTAGTAAGCCAGCACGTCTTGCGCTTGTAAGCATATATATTTTTGTGTAGCCTACAGGGAAGACCTAGAGACCTCGTGGAAATTGCGGTCACATTCGGCTGTGTATTTTTTTTACTCTTATCAAAGGTGGTGTGCATTTTTAGTCCCCACCGCACGGTTACGGCAGGTTTACCCTATTGGTGCTGACACTTGACACGATGAACTGCTTTTGCCTCCAAACACCAGGATACAAATAATGATGAGCCCAAATTGACCATGGCCTAGGGTCATTAATACGAGCGGATTCCCCCAAGGAAGATTTAGCCAGATAAACAGTAGGGTAATAGAGTAGAACGGCTTACAGGATATAGGAAGAAATAAAGTTTACCTGGCCTGTGTGTATTTATAGACGAAATCGATAGCCTATATACATGCATGCTTTCTGTGCTTGAAAGCGTCAGAAAAGTTGAGATTTAATCAGACAGAGGTGAAAATTATATAGGGCGTGAAATTGAAATACGCGTAAATAAAGGGCAAAAGGAAATCAACAGGTTTCAATTTTTAGAACAATAAACTGAAGCCAAAAAATAAATAAAAATAAAATAGATTTCCTGGAGAAGCCACACGAAAAGCAGGGAAATTCCAATTTGTCAGTTGTCAGAAAATACAAAGTTGTCAGTAAAACACATTATATTGGCCTTAATTCCGCTATGTAATTATACAGCAGTACAGGTATTGGTTTGTTGACCTCTGTATTCAATATGAAAACAGTGAAGATATGGCTACTACATCTACACTATTTTCGTATTGTATGCAAAGGTATTCCATAACATTCCAATGAAATGCAGTTTCATGGAACTTCTGCTAATATGACATATATGAAAACAGAGTTTATACAAGTACCATATTACAGAATTGTGATGTGTATTCAACTTATCGAATGTACCCCCAAGTTTCCAAAACGTACAGCATTCAAAATAGTTAACACAAGATTCTAGGCTTTGAATGCAATTTTTAGCAAGCAAGTTGGAATAAATAGGCATGTATATGTAATAAACGTTTTGGAAATCATGCAGAGCTGGTGGATGTTCAAGTATTATGTCATCGTCTTGAGGGAAGGGTTCAGGCTAATACTAACAAATAATGACGGAAGGAAGGAGGGGGTGGCTAATTGATGATGTCAATTCAATTCAACAAAGTACCCTACCACCAGCAGCATAATTAAGTGAATACCATCATTGCTGTTTTCAAAAACAATAGATTAAAATCCATCATTTGTCATCCAATTTCGCAAAAACGTTTGCCTCCAGCCTTTTTTCATCTCACTTTATAATTTCTTTTATGTGTTGAAATTCATTATTTATATTCTAATTTTAAGAAAAAGTTCGTTCAAGTTCTTTGAATTAGAATAATTTTTGGTCAATGATTGGGTCATGTTTCTGCAAATGATGACATGCGGGATGTCTGAAATTGACCATCCTGAACATGTCTGATTTGAACATCTCCAAAGCCACATATACTGTACATGTACATGTACATTTTTGCAATGCAATTACTGATCTGTTAACGTTTGATTAAAACGGCAATCAGCCTTGCTTGCTAAATATGGATTTAAATTGCATTTTCCGAGTATTCCTACAGATACGGTAACTGTCAGCATACCGTCCTGTATTTCATCATAATATTAGTATAGTGTTCACTTATTTTAAAAAAAACTGAGTACAGTTAAAATAAAGTGTACGCCTACACGCATTTAAAAAACTGCGAACAGTTGAAAACTCACCATTTCGAGTTGATTTTTCGAGGTATAAAATGTCGCAAGTTTCAACAGTGCATCATTTCTCAAGAGCGATTACCGATAATCCCGAGGCACAAAATCCATTCCAACCCCACTGTCGATAGTTAAATTAATTAAGAATCGGTTAACGGGATGGGCAAGGACATTAACGTCAAGTTGAATAAGCCTCGTATTTTACGATTCAATTCCTAAGGCTCGAAGCAAGTTTCAACGTTAATCGATTGCAGAAACTAACCGGTAAAAGTCAATTAAAATCCATCAGCATTTGGCGGGTATGACATTGAGCTTCATTTCACAGTTGGCAAGCAGCAGCTGTTCATAAAATTCAAATGAGCACGGCCTTGTTAACCCGTTGCACCAAAGTTACGCACATGTACACACTGTACGTGTAAACTATTGCACTGTAGATTTAGCGTGGACAAGCGCACTCCGAATCACTTCTTGTCATTTCCATCGTCTCTCATAAAATACAAAATACTTATGAACAATCTCGTCTGCTGACCTACTAAGAAGCCGGTCTATCCTTCCTCACCAATAAGCTATTTTCTTTGCGTAAGGGGCGGAACGCATGACCATAATACAAGCATGCAGTACATTCCTTCTGCGACAATATAATGCGCTATAAAAAAATATACGTCAGCAAAATCCGGGAAATATAGCCATAAAAATGTACTAACGCGTTCAATTCCGTAGGATAGGCCTACTGCAGTTATAATACTAGTAGCTATAAATCTCACGAGGGTCAAAGCATTCAAGCTCACGCATTCAGAGTAACCTTTGAATTGGCGCAAACGACCTTTTAATATGCCCTTGTTGGGCATATTTTGCTATTAGCATTACACCCCTTCACAAAAGTTTATAAACAACGCATTTTGATCTACGTGTACATGTACATGTACAGTACATGCACATAAAAAATCCTCAAGATGGCTACTGCTTTCACGTGACAAAATGGTCAATCAGTTTGAAGTGCAATTTCTGAAAAGAGTGCGGCCTGCAAACAATCTTGGGTAATTTTCTACAGTGTGGAAATCTCTTATGAATTGAATTTTCTTCAGAAATTGCGTTAACACTGATTACACATGTACAGTAGCTATTCATGTACATGTACATGTACATTACATCAAATAACTAGAAGTTCTACATTTTTCCAAACGTTAATCCTAATAACTAACAGTTCAGGGTTCTCACTAAAATGCTCATTTCCATTTCCCTGACAACTTTTCAGTCATTTCCCTGATATTTACATGAGATTTAAAAAAAATATATACATGTATAAAAAGGATAGATTTAAATGTTAGAGGATAGATGTAAATGTTCATAAAAAGATGGGGTCAATTGGCTGATTCAAGCAATCTCAATTTCCCTTATATTTTCACTAATTTTCACGAATTCCCTGACATCTTTTCATTTCCCTGATTTTCCTCGACTTCCCAAAAAGTGAAAACCTTAAAGGTTTTTTTCTTTAAATTGCACTCAATTCGAATTTTTTGGTCACTGATTATGTCTTAAGTATGGAGGGGAGGGAGGGGTTGGAAATGCTGACAAAAGTCGAAAACCACAAGTGTTACGAATCATTACCTGAGTTATATCGTCTTATATATTATGGCTGTCAGCAAGGGTGGATCAATTTCAACTTTGTCAGATCCGATTTTGACCGGGCCTTCATTGTCAAGTGCATTGAAAAAATGTCGGACGAGTGATAATAAATTTAAAACCAGAATGCCGAAGACACGTCCCAAACTGATAAAAAACGAGAACCAAAAAAGTGGGAATTTCAGTGTACGAGTTGTCCAAAATGAAATCGGTCAGCTTTTTTGTCTCCAGTGATTTATAAGGTGAAAAAGTTCAAATCCGAAAGTTCGACAATGATCATCAGTTATATGTACCTGGGGGTTGAAAACCAGTTCGTTAACTCCAACATCTCTTTCTGTAAATACAGAACACGAAATAATATATACCTGCTTATTAGTTTGTATTATAATTTAACTTAATATCTTTGACCTTGGTGAATTCGTTAATTTGATAATTTCGCTGGCGTCCACCATTAACTGGACGCAATTACTGTAAGCAGCAAAAGCACCAAATTAAATCTAATGTCAATAATTGCATGATGTTGGTCATCCTATCAACAGCAATGACTGCGTTTGCCTGGATTTGGAATTTCCCGCTCATCACGTGCGAGCTTTGATTGGTTGAATAGAGTCACGTGCCGATGCGCGAGACGATAGCGCACGTGGCGACCATGGCAACCGTAACATGAGATTCCATTTTGGAAGACGTTTTACAGTATATTATTGGAAAAAACTCAATTTCGCTTTTGAATATGGAGTAAAATGCCATTCACTCGCCAACTTTACAGCTCTAACTCAAGTAATAATCATAAGCAGGTAATTACTATATTGGTAGACTGGTAGTTCAAAAAACGAAGAGTTTAAATTCTATTTTTAACGTTTTTCAAATACAATTTAGCGATACCAAGCTAAATAGGACCGAAGTTGGCAACGAAACGTTCAGTGAAATAATGCTAAAAATTGTCTGTGCAACTAGTAACCAACAAATTAAACTACATTTCATTAATGCATGTACAGGTATGTATCAGGCCCGTGAGCCGTTCCCCAAAACGCCATAAGCAAGTGTGCGATGGAGCAAAAAAATTTAAACCAAATTATGAAAATGTATCCACTAATCACCATTAAATTCTGACTTATGATAATGAAAATGGTTATTGTCATTCGTGCAAACACGAACATTTGTAACACAATTCTGGGAAAATGAGCTGCCTAAATTAATTGTTTCCAAGATAGTCTCACTTCAAATTCCTGGAATGTTAAACGACCGGTTTGGAGGAAAAAAATACCCTTTTACTATTTTTTGTCTTATGAGTTTTAAAATGCAAATGGTGGGAACACAAAAAAAACAATGCAAGAAGTTTTGTAACCTCCTGACAAATCTGCTGGACAACATCCGCATAGGGACCTATATACGCACGTCAACTAATATATAGGTGCTTGGTCTAAACCACAAATTATTAATTTGACTGATGGTTTTATAGATAACATCACTTTTCAAATATAATTGCTCTTGGAAAAATTACCTTTCAAGCACACCAGCCAATATAAAAGGAGTGGCGAAATAGTTGCTTTTATAAAAAAGAGAAAAATATCTTTGGTACCAAACGCAAGGCTATAACGAGGACTTCGATAAAAATGCACTTATTCCACATACTGTATGACAGGGAAATATTTATTCGTTCTAGGAAATGGTCAATGCTTTCGTGATAAATTTCTACTAAGCGGTACTATTTCATATTTAGACCAACAACTTTTCATTTTTTTCATAGACTACAAGTCCAATTGTGTACACTTCATACTTTTCCTTTATTAATAAGAATTTTGAAAATTGTCAAAAGTTCCTAATATATGATGCTATAAATAAGTATAACGAATGAATAAATAAGAAAATGTCCAGGAACAAAAATATTTTGAATAGCGGTTAGTTGTCATGAGTGCATAGCAATCAATTATTAGCAAGCTTTTAGCTTTCTAATAAAGTGCACTATTTAATGATTGATTAAAGTTACTTATCCATATATTGAACTTGCATATTTAATGGGTCACTGCGTATATTAGTCAGCGACCGCAATGTTGAATCGTACATCATTATACATACAGTAGCTACAAGCAGATTTTTAAAAATTTTGATTGAATTTTTGTAAGATTATAATGTCTTGGAATCCATGGAAATTCAGGCCTAAAAGATATTATGCTCGGCTTTTCTATAATAATACATTTTAGCTATAGAACCTGAACAGGGTTCCCCCAGAAATAACATTTTCAACTTCCCAGACTTTTCCCTGACTTTTCCAGATTTCCTTGACCACCCTTACCATTAAATATGCAAAAAGATGACATATGCCAATGTAAGGGTTACCATATTTATTATTTTATTTACAGTAAACAGTTGATAGAACATAAATTTTCATAAGGAAACAGCAAATTTAGATTATTTTTTAATTAATAATTTCATCATGAATTTCTTCCACATTTTTGATTTGCGTGTTAACAAATACTTATCGATGTAAAATGTATTATTGCCTGATGTATTTCCCTGACGTTTCCCTGCTTTCACCAGGCCTTTTCAATTTCCCTGACATTTCCAGGTCTGGGGGAACTCTGCTGAATGGATTCCAGACGTTACAGAAATAAAAACGAAACCCAAACAAGAGTTCCAATAGAACATCATAGATTTTGATATTTCTATAATGCAATCTCAGGACACTACATGTAATATAAAACCGCATGTTTGCACCGAAAAAATGAAAACAAGTATGAGAGCAATGGACTTATCGATACCGGTAGTGATAACGATTAGGCAAAAAATCGCACGTTGGGAATTCTCAAAACCAGCGTCCCACAGCACAGCCATTCATTTTGAAAAATGTTAGAAATTAGCATAACAAAATTGATTTTCGATAAATTCATACCATTATCAATATCCGTGACAGCGTGTTGCTGGCTCCATGGGTGTTCAAATTAACGAAATTTCAGTGAAACACTGCGCGGATCATTGCCTTTCCAGTACTTTTTCCTTCAACAGGTGCGATTTAACGACCCCAATTAGGCTGTTTTTAGGCAAGAAATAGTTGAAATATTTAAGATACACAAAACGTTCATTTTCAAATAAAGTCCTCGTCCAGCAACACCAGGCTGACACTAACCAACCAGACCATAATTCACCACTTACTTTTAATAGGAAGCTATAGGTGAAGGGATGGTAACAATATTATGGGTGAATGCCACACCTTAGCAAGGTCAGAGACCTAATTCTAACTACCTTTTATAAGGCAAAAGGTACACAGAAAGCATCCAGTCTGGCACCTACAAACTACGAGTTTTGGGAAGGTATACACATGTGTGCACCATGGATGAATTTTTCGATAAATCATCTCAAGTTAGTTGAATTCTGATGGCGTCTTATTGAAACATCAATGCTGTATTAGTTTACTTCTCTTGAGAAAAAAATCAAACTCGCACTAAGATGGGAATTGCATGTAGACCTGAATGAGAATTTAGCAAATGTTGAGATTTCTCAGTTATGATTACATCCCCTAAATGGAAAATGACCCAACTTATCAAAAACCTTCCTGTACATTTACAATACACTTACTTTCAATGCATTTGAATTTCTTTGAAAGTCCTGAGCGTGTAAGTATGACGTAGACGTTAATGAAAATAAATTGCGCCTAGTTACATGTTCATCAAAATGAAACAATGGCAATTATTTCAATTAAAAACTGTATGCGTTTAATTTCGTATCGTAGATGATATACTAATGCATAAATAAATATGTCGTGATAAACTGTAGCTACGAAGAATGGGGATATATTTACACTTGACAATGAAATATAGCAGCATAAAAAATTAATTAGTCTTGGAAAAACACGTCTGCAAATAATTAGAAACGGGAGTATGCATAATGCATCTGAATACACGCAAAAACTAAAGGCAAAACTAAATAAGGATATATGCCTGGAAACTGAATTTCGACTTGGAATACTAATTTAAATTGCAAGCAAATTGCCAAAATAAAAAAAATTGAGTCATGTACATGCATAATGTATAAAAGAAGGATTCTCGAAGAACGAAAAATCCATAAATGGAGGAAACTTATTTTGCTTCTTTAAAACGATACTTTTTTATGCTCTGTAGTTATATTTGGCATGAAGCAGGTAATTCTTTTATCCTAAATATTTGCAGTTGTTGTTTTTTCCAACATGCAATTATATTAACATGAGATGGTATCTTATATTTGAATAAATACATTTTTAACAATTTAGTATCAAGTTATTCAAGTAAATCGTATTTCCAAGGATGATTATTTTCATTTGTCTGAGCGTTAACACATTTGTTACACTACCATGCATGCCACTGGAGCGATAAGCAGTAAAAATAACAAAAAGTAACAATATTCAAATATTCTAAATCCTGTTTTAGGAATATTTATTAATTAGACCCAATACGTTATGCGTTTAATTTCACGGATTAATTTCAGAAAACATTTGAAATAGGCCGCCTGAGTTAGTGCGTGTAAACTCGAAATATTCTCTCTAACCATTTATAATTGAAATTAAAACTAAACTGGCAAGTAAACGCAACCGCAAAATATTTCCACTGCTTTGAGACGCTTTAACATGAAAACGTTTTTCAGGAGGCAATAATGGGGTTAAAAGATAATTTTTATGATGAGGGAAAGATTTTAGCATCACCCTGTATTATGTCCATTGCTGGAAAGATTTCCAGTAACAGTACCGGTAGTCTACATGTACTAAACTTTATGTAACAATTAATATTCTAATTTGCTTTTGTTGACAGCAAATCAGTATAATTTTTATATTGATTAACACAATCTGCATAATAAAGCTCATAAATCTAGAGGTTAAAGTTCATTCATAATTTCGATTTATGAATCCTCAACCGGAACTAGCTTTCATGTTGGTAACATAACTTTGCCCAAGGAGTCATTATGCATCATTTCTTAGTTTTATGATCTCTCAAGAAAGCAATAAATGCTAGGCATAATAACATAATGACCATCACAGGAAGCACACCTAACCTCGTATTTCAACAAGAAAATTTAGCCTATGCATGCTAATTTTATAAGCTAATTTTTTAATTATTATGACCCCTAATCCACACCAGCATTTCGTTTCCAGGAACATTTGTAGGTGCAATTTGCGTTGTTTACGACTTTGCAAAAACACCAAAAACATAATGTACGAATGCAGCTCAATTTTGAACTTTCTAAACCCTTCAAAAACGAATAAACTTAAAATTACCTGAGACATTTGACCTAGGCTGAATTCTGAGCCATAAATATTCTCATTTAGGTAGAAATCGTAAATATTTCAAACATGGAGGTGTTTATTTCGTCTGAACTTCCAGTCACAGTGACCCAGAGCTCCACATTTATGCATTACTTTTTTCGCCATTTCTATACCCCTAAAGTTTGAATCACAAAACACAAGCATGAAACACCTGCTGGGTATGCATCATTACTCCAATATGAATTAAAAACGATGGCAGTTGTCGGCCAATGGGTTGGCCTATGGTCTAAAAACCTAACACGCTTTTTCACCCTCCTCTATGCAAAATATTTCAGGCCTGCTTCGACCAATGCCACGCTTTCAGCGAGCAAAACTTAATTTTTATGATTAGCTATCAAGAAATAAAACTAGATTAACAAGTGCACGTTTCGAGATCACGTTTTAATTGAACAATGCTCATATTCCAAACAACTGTATAGATTCTCTTTACTAAACAAGGTATCAATGCCATTTGGTTTCAAAACCACGAAGCATTTATCTCCAAGACCAAAGCTTATTAACACAAAACTGTCAAAACAAATGTTGAAAGCAGGTTAAATGGGATAATTCCACATTCTGAGAGTATTCAATATTATATAGTATAATTAGTACAAGTGGCAGTATGCCAATACATGTATATGTATACACGCAGAACCAGTAGTATGTGTATTCGTTAGAAAAATGTGAACCATTATACAGGGTTCTCACAGAGATTAAATTTTCAATTTCCCTAACTTTTTCCTGACTCTGCCAGGTTTTGAAATAAAATTTCCCTGACCACCATGACCACTGAAAATGCAAACATATTACATTTGCCAATGCAAGGAATGCTATATCTAAACAGGAAATAGAACACAAACTTTTATACAGAAATAGCAAATTTAGAAAAGCATTTTTGTCATATCGGTAATTTGATTGCAATTTCCAGGGAATTTATGATTTATCCCTTCATTTTCGTGTTAACCAATACTTAGCTACATGTACTGTATGTAAAAAATATTATTAAATTGTTGAATTACCCTGACTTTTTCAAAGGAAATCCATGCAAAAAATAATTAAAAGAAATCCAATTTCCCTGACTTTTCCAGGTTTTCCAGGTCTAGGAGAACCTGGTTATATTACATGTATATGAATTTGAAATATTTGCCAGGAAAGGAAGGATATACATTTACATTATCAGTATCGCTGGTACTAATTACAATTGATGACAATTTTGTCTGTTCTGTGACTAACATTGTGACTAACGTTGGGATTTTGCTTCAATATCCTATTATAGCAAAGCTTCAAGGATAAAAGAAAACAGACAGATTGAAATGTATACCAAATTCGACCTCAACATTTTCACGAATACTAGACCAGTCTCACTGTCGTGAACTGTTGAAAATGTTATAGGCTACTTCCGAAGAAAAATTTCGTTTTTATAAACATGCGTTGAAAATTAAGATAACTTTCAAGCGCTCATTTTAAGCATGAAACAGCTCGAAATTACCGTGACAATTTTAACTATCGGGGCAATTAACTTTTAGGGAATACATACATGTACATGTACTCGTGTAAGTGAGAGTTCATAATATTATAAAAAACACATTCTTTATTATATTTTTGATTGGGATGATTTTCCTGAACGAAAATACATTACAATTTCCAAACGATAAAATAAATTTTGGGCTTGTTCCCAATTTTATTTTGGGCCGCCTAAATGTTTCAAAAAGGGAAAATATTCGGCATAGTTTTCAAGACATAGAAATAAAATTCAGAAGACCATATGATGGAGGCCTCTTACATGTATATTAATATTGATTTCAAGGTGACTGTAAAAAATCATTTTTCAAAAATAATATTAATCGAAAATTGGCTAATGTAAGTCAGATTTTTGAAGCAAATATAATGTGAAGCATATAATACTACGAAAAATATAAGCAAGCTAATTACGTATATTCAATTAGAAAAATTAGAACTTTGATCACTAGTTAATATTCATAAACATTCATAAATAAACAAACCTATTTAAAATAAGTTTTCATTCGTCGTTGAAATCATTTCTACAACACGTTATTACGTACAAGCTTTACATATTTTTTAATACGCCTTAATGTATACTTAAAAATGAATTTGCCATGTAATTAATCCCATTAAAGGAGGTACGGAACATTGATACATGCAATGGAGCTCAACCTCCATTTCTTTGTCATGATTAGGGATCATTGCCCTGTATTACATTCATGTCGAAAGTTATAATGGTATTTCCATTCGCAAACAAAGTAGGAAACCTGTTTTATCAACTAAATTTATAGACTTATTAATAGCCTCGTTCTAATTTATACAGCTGGGTTTAAAAATATGAACGATTAATTCTTTAATAACATTTTGTCGAAATTGTTTATTTTGGTATCATTTGGCTCCCACGTGTTAGCCTACCAATGATGATTGATGAAAATGAAATGAAACTGATGAAATATGGCATTCTGCAATTTAAGGAATGCCAGGATGATTTAAATGTTCGCAGACAATCACCATGCTGTGCGTGCGTGCAAAACGAGAAATATTTCAAAATGTCAACAATATTTTGGCGGAAGCTAGTTGACATTGGCGATGCAACTTTTAGAAAGTTGAATGACCAATTTCACTGGAAGCTGCAACCATTCCGATGTATAAACTGCAGGTTGCATATTTCTTCATTGAAAATCTGATACTGTAATCAAACCGTAAAGCTGAGTGCACATTTTTGCATTATGTATTTTTTGAAAAAAAAATGATCAAACAGGATGATTGAAGACAAAATCCATTGACTCACGTCCCATAACGTGGGGTGTAGCCTAGATCAATCAGAGAAATAACACGGTTATTTCATTTTTCTTTTTTAAACTAAATATATTTCCTATAGATTGTTTAATTCAAAATTGAAAAAAACACAATGGAATTAATTCAAAGCTTTTTGCCGACACATACATGTACAGTCCCATTTATTTTGCCGTCCACTAGTTACTAACCAAGAGGCAAGAGGTCATTATTACTCGTAAAAACCTGCAATTTGTTTCAGGTTAGCTAATCTGAAAAATAATTTTCGTCACGGATTTTCTGATAATTTGGCGATGTTCCCCGGGGTTCCTAACAAGCGGGAATTGAATTGTCATAAGCGAAATAAAATCCATGCGCCTAAAATACTTCTGATCTTAGCCTAAATTTGAGAAATATCTCGAAACGTGTCGTCTCATGCAGAGATAAAGTGATAGCAATTTTATTTTATTATTTTGACATAATTTCTTGCAGGGATGATTATGCATTTTGTTCCTTCGAACAAATGCCATTGTGTGCCGAATTTCAGCTTATAGTTTCTTAAGAAATGGAAAACCAAAAACACTCTTTTAAGGCTGCGCCTCACGATGGCAAATAGATGGTCCTGGTGTATCAATGGCCTATATTAGAAATCCCTTATTTTCACCATTCTCGATTCCCATGACTTATAAAGCCCGAGGGATTTCCAGGTGAAAAACAACTTTTCTTTTTCCTTCTTCGGTTACCTAAATTCCGATTCAAGATTCCCAGTTCCTCATTTTATAAGACACGAATGCAGACACATTATCCGAGATAAGTGACAGGCCAGGTAAGAAATGCATTGAAAGAGAACATGAAGAAATTTTGGGGGGAGGCATTCCGTGACATCTGACCAAATGCTAAGCTGCTATGATGGGTGAATGGCAAACTACATTTTCTAGGGTTATCCTATAACCTGCGGAATATTTTCGATTATTTTACGAAACCCCCCACCCCCAAAGAACAAAATCTCAGCCCTGAGCCCTTGACGTATACATGTAAATACCAAACCCACTTATCGGTATTTGCCTTTCTGGTACATTGACCAAATTCTTCATACAATTAACACTACTTATTTTAGTGTGTAATTATTGCAATGAAAGACAATTTAAGCATTCCTGAATCCTACTGAGCATAGAGTCAACAAATATTCGCAAGAAATATTTTCCACTACCGTTTCGTTTTTTTTACCAACATGGAAAGGCAATGCATTTAGGAATGCATTTTTATCATCATTTTCAGTTTACATTTAGTCAATACCCCTGTGAAGTCAATTTTTTCCCATAAGAGATTATTTGAATATTTAACAGTCAAGTACAATTTTTGAATGCATTTTATAATGCATATTTCAGAAATATAGCAACATTTCAAAATGCATTTCCTTTACAAGTGGGTAATTTGCAACCAATTTATCACCATTTTAAGTATACAGTTAGACTATACCCCTATGAAATCATTTTTTCCAGTATTATGATATTCCTCGTGAAATGCATTTAAAGTTTAGCAATGCGATGAATTAAAATGTATATTGAATTTCCTATGTATTGGTCTATAAGGTATAGCGAGAAAACATTTTCAAGTAATGTCTGTTGTAATAATACCAGGTCTTAGACTTGTGAGTCATATACTGAGCAAACAATTTGCTTACAAATTTCTCCAAGATACGATAGCTGTTAAAGCGTTATTTGTAGTATCTTTCTTTCATTACAACGATCTATAGGAGTGTTCGAGTCTAATCGTGATATAGTCAATCATGTATACCTTTGATGTTATCGAGAACTACATGAGCGTGTTTACAATGCATCAACATGTGGATATGTATCAATCATTTAGGCGCTAAAACAAATTATGTTATACCGTTTTCGCTATTTAAACTGCATATTGTTAAGGCTAATTACGATGAAATTGCAAATCCATTGTAAATGCGAACCAATAAAATCAAATTCAGATCGATGTGAAAGCGTTATCGAACTAGATCACCTAGTATAATTAAGTAGATTATAATAAGGGCTATACGCCGGATTTAATTGAACCGTTTTCATTAAAAAAATGAGGTCGAAACTACAGGTTTTTATTATGGACGCACCTAACTATAATAACCCGATTAAATACATATACCAGCGTATCTATCGGGGATAAATACAGCCACCACAACGAAACATAAACAATGCTAAAATTGGGACCAACGTTGAAAGTAGCAATCAATAAATGTCCAGATATAATGACGCAACTAGATCGAGAATGAAGATAAAATGAACGCTGCAATCATTATCTGCAATCTCAACAATCTGAACACTTTATAGAATGTTTCGAGCCAAATATGTAATTATCGTGTAATTAGCATGTAAATATGTAATTAACCATTCAAAGTGGCACTTTAAGCAAGATACTACAACTGCATATAAGCTACTGTTTAAACACGAAATTTTCGTTAACACTAAATTTGTTGGTCACGTGATTACCAGTGTCATCTTGAGGGTTTTCCTACATGTATGTGGATGCCATTTTCGATTCTAGCGGTATACAGCGCCGCTTGTTGGCACTTCTTGTCAACCAAATACATGAAATATAAAACTCGTTCTTCTACCTTTTTACAAAATTTGTTCTTTGCAACTCTAACAGTTTTTAAAAATTATTTGTTGTGATAACGGTAGGATTACCCTGTATATAAAACTTCATATTAATCCCACTTTCGTGACAAGTCAAGAAGTCAACGCGTGCGAAATTAAGAATTTTCTGTTTAGTCATGGTCTTTAAGAAACAAACAGCCTATAAGATGATGTACGATACTGGAAAGGACGACTGCCATATTTGCATAATACGAGAAATTCTTGCTCATACTGATAAATAGCTCATAAAACAAATCTCTTATGATGCATTTATGGTTTGTCTGATTAGTGGTGTATGGCATTACTAAGTATCGCTAAAATCGATTGTTTATTATGAATCAAGAATAACAAGGAAATAAAATTTCGTGTCAAGCACGCAGAAACGTGATCAACAAAGCCATATTTCTGAAATCAATTCGTTGACTTCTCAAATTACAGGCTATGAAGCCAATACTTAGTGCTTTATTAGCGTAGAAGCATTTACTGTGATAATATCGATTTGGGTTGCCACAATATATTGCGTACATCAACTTGAAAAACGCTAATCTTTCAAATTTTCATTCTCAAATTTCATCCAATATGTCATCTCAAGAATCTTTCAATAAAGGAAAGAACGACGAACGGAAAAAAACGTTTGAAAACGACTTCCCTCAGTTTTCCCGGTTTTCCGTGATGAATACGAAATTCCCTGATGTTCCAGGTTTTCCAGATTGAATATAAACTTGCCTGAGATTGCCAGGTTTGCCAGGTATCAACTCAAAATTTCCTGAGGTTTTCAGTTTGAATATAAAATTGCCTGAGATTACCAGGTTTTCCAGGATGAATATAAAATTCCCTGGGGTTGTTCCAGGATGCATATAAAATTCCCAGGGGTTGCCAGATTGAATATAAAATTGCCTAAATTTACCAGGTTTACCAGGATGAATATAAAATTCCCTGAGATTGCCAGATTTTTCAGGTGTCAGCTCAAAAGTTCCTGACGTTTCCAGATTTTCCAGGTAGGTAGTCACCAAGACAAATTCTGACAGTTTTTTCAACAATTTATTGACTGCATCTGTAGGAGGTGGACATAGGCGGTCCTGTTTTAATTCAGTCTTGCATTAATTTCACAGAGATTAAATTTACATCATCCCTGCGTTATTGGGGTCACTGACAGCTCTATATCACTCCAGAAGATGCGGAAATGCTCGAGTGGTGCTAGTACCACATCGAGGTATATGGGGAAACCCACAGCCAAATTGTTTTAATTGCACTCATGTGTAAAATCGGGTATAAATGCACACACGCTCGAAATGAAGAGGGCTAAAAGCGGTACCTGTGAAGTTTAACCCCAACCTGCTAACGAAGCCATGACTGCAAAAGGTTGGAAATAAATGGGTGGTAGAATTAAAATAACAGCTTCTTAGCTTTAAACGTTGCTGTCTATGATCGAGTCATGCTGATGACCCATTTGCTTGAAATTCGGATAAAAGAGGAGTAGCATCTCTCCTAGGGGGTAGTTGATGGCTTCTTTTACTCGTTTACTGAAATTAATCATTATTTCCGAACAGTTGGCGAAATTAGCTTTCACAAAGCTAGCGTGATTTTTGAATGACTGCTACGCTACGAGTTCAGCATTAATTGAATGCAAATATGGGCCAATTACGTGACATGCAGCGACTTTGCAGAGACAAACGAGCCGCTTTCATTATCCTCACTGGCTTACACCAGGTCAAACAGGTAGACAGAAGTACAGATGCAGGTTAAACCGTTAGTTTTCTTCGGTAAAAAAAAAATACAATTTAACAAAAGCTGTCCCAAGTTGCAATTAAAGTTGCCGTTTCTACTGGCAAAAATTTCCAATGTTGCTTTCATTAACATACAGAGTTGTTTTAACTAATTCTTGACTCGTATGAAAATAATGTCTAACCAAGCAAGTGCAATACACAGGGCTGGGTTGTATTGCAATATATCTTGGTTAGACTTTTCCAGGTTTTGAAATAACATTTCCTGACCACCATGACCACTTAAAATGCGAAAATATGACATATTCGAGTAAATTCAACTCAGTACCTTACTGTCAGTAATTTAATACCATGTGATAGAGGGGTGTAGTCCATATACCATATAAACTACAGAATGTTGGTGTTAACCAATAATTATCTACGCAAATCGGTTATTGATTTGTTCAATTTCCCTGACTTTTTAAAAGTAAATCAATTTTCACTGGCTTTTCCAGGCCGTTTCAATTTCCCTGACTTTTCCCGATTTTTAAGGTCTGGAGACCCCTGGGTTCTCAAGGTGGCCACTGGAAATATGTGACCAAATCGCCGAACCAAATAAATAAAACACTGTTGAGTTCTTCTACCTATTTCTAAAATGTGGTACATTGTAACTCCTAACTGTTTATTTTCAAATAATTTTTGTTATCAGGGCAAGACTTTATGATTGCCTTGTACATTTTCCGACTACCCAATTAACGCTGTATTAAATATGGCGATAAAAGGAAATCTTCAGAAATTTTACAAAGTCAGCATTAAACGTGATAATTTCAGACAATTATTGCAAACAATTGACTACAAGTGTGTAGGTCAGCAGCTCTTGGAGTTGCTTGTTATAAAAATATCGGAGGGCATAGTCAGGTCTGCCTGTAGCAGGTGACCTTTAAGGGTCACCCACAACACATATCCACAGCATCTTGAAAGATAAATCATAAGACTGGTACAGGTTCATAATTCACTACCAAGGGATCTCGCCACTGCCACGGAATAAAATTGCCGAGCTAGTGGGTCATGATTATTACCACATATCGGCACATTTATTTTTTAAGCCAATACTTAAATATGCTAATTTTCCAATCAAATTACAACATTGTACGTGACGAAGTAAGTTTTTCTTTTCCCATTCTACGAGGCCATAAAGATTTCTTTAGTTCAAACATTTGAATAGGTTTTTAGAGTTCAATGAAGTTTACAATTAGAATGGAGGATAGTGGCTCACAATACAGGTGTTTTAGACCACAATAAGCTCCTGTGCTAGAATTGCCCAACAGGTAGAAGATGAGTGCAAGGCACTCAACGATGTCAACACGTAAGAAATAGGCCTCACATCTGACTTACAGGTAGATGGGGATCAAAAGACGTATCAGCTTTTATCACCCTCTTGCTTTTGGTAAAAAAATCCATATGTACAAATACCATGAGCGAATGACGAGACAGCGATATTGTACGATGTTACAATGACTACAGCATTTTCAAAAACCTGGCTCTTGAGAAAGGTGAATAACCTAACATTTAATACCAAAAAAAACTCCATTTTATTATCACTTTTTTGCAACCTTCATTGTAATCAATATGGATAAGTAAGCTGGTAGGTGCGAATTATAATCGTAAATGCGACTGAAAAGCATAATGGAATTTATCATTTTTGCCAAATTGCGTTTGCTTGGATTTTATAGCATTTGGGGCGTTCTAATGCGAGCTTATAAACTTTAAATTTGTTTGTGCAACGAGTAGGATCGTTTCTGAATTTTTTTCCGAATCACATTTGCACCTCGGTGCAATGTGTAAACAGCTGTTTGTTTGGGTGCGCATTTCTTGTTTTCAGGATGAATTACACAAACGATGGTTTCTGCTTTATTAATGCGGGTGACCCAAAGGTGAACACTTTATTCGGCTGGCTAACATTTTGAGTTTCCCATAAAGCGTGCTGTGGGCCACCTCAACACGGATGACCTAATAACATTGTTAGCATTAATTTCATAAACACACAAGAAAATTTAGCATGCAGGTGCGAATAAAACCAGCTAACCCAAAGCTTTTACATTAATAGGGGAATAGTGTAAAGCACATCGACGTCAATCCATAGTTTGATGACAGAAGTTGGCCCAGCACTGTCTTACAGAATCGATTATAACTATATTACTCATTATACTTTGCATTCAAGTCCAAAACCAGCATTTAGAGCATTTACCACAATTATCTGGCGATTTAATGCAAATATTCGACCCGTCCACAGTAAATTCTAGGGTCCCTATATTCATCCTCCAGAGATGACATTTTCAACTTCCCTGACCTTTCCAGATTTTAAAACAAACTTTCCTAACCACCCTGGCCATTGAAAATGCAAAAATATTACATGCCAATATAAGGAAGGAATGCTATATTTATTGCTTATTATATTTAACAGTGAGTATAACCCAATAACTAGTTATGCAAAATCTGTTATTGATTTGTTGAATTTCCCAGAAATTTTAAAACTAAATCAATTTTCTCTGAAATTTTCAGGCCGTTTGAATTTCCCTGACTTTTACAGGTTTTCTAGGTCTGGGGAAACCTCGTGTAAATTGGATTTTATTTTCGCATTAGTGAAGGCACGTGTAAATGGAACGCTACAAGAAGCCAAGTGATTTGTTATCTAGAAAACACTTTCGCTGTGTGAAGAAATGCATAAAAATTAATGGGAATGAAAAAAGAAACTGCCCATATAGGAAGTCAACCCTTATTGCGAAAATTACCTTAGGATGGGTCAATTGTAAACTGAATACCTTCACACTCGTGCAAATCACATCTTCACTACAACCACGTACTAGTACATGTACTTGTCGCATGCCACAAAACTTGCATGCTTGACATGCTTGTATATTCGTGTGTGCGTGCCTTAAACTGAAGACACACCGAGCTAAAATCGAGTTTTACAAACTAGGTAATGGCTAGGTGTGTCTCACTCGAAATAGAAAACCAGCTAACGTGTGGATATGTATCATATGTCGGTGGCGCCCTCTACATAACGTTTTTTCATTGGTGTGTCTTCAGTATTAGCATGGCATGTGAAGGTTAACCGAGATAACCTTATATTGGATTACGCGAATTATTGCATCACTAAAACTGAACAGAGCAATTTATGAAATTTGCAGGTTCATTCCCAACTATGATTATGTCTGGTTGTTCTCATGCAGAGCTACGCGAAACACAACCTGGGCCTTAACACTCAACTAAAAACTTGGGGCAAGATCATTATAACTAAACTTTTAAATCATTTTAAGGTCAATATACATTTTTGATGAAAACAATCTAGAAATGCTCTGAAATCTTATTCGAAAGCGAACGCCAACGACAGCGTCCCCTGGATGTTTTGCAGCGCTATAGCCAGGAGACTTCATTGTGAGGGTGAGTCATAAAGGCAATGAGGCATGTTCAAGAATTGTAATTATCTTACCGTGGTGGTCAGACAAATTCTGACAAAAGGGATACCATTCAATACGCATACCAAATATGTTAACACTTCAGTTCAGGATAATAATTAAAGTTTATTTAACAAATTTATTGAATCAACGAAACATGAAATGAGCAATATTTGAAAATTGTATTCCTTTCTAAAAATTACTAAAAATTATTTAAAATGACAACTATAAAAATTACTATTTAGTAATTTTTACAAATTACGAGAAAAAGTACGAGAAGTCAAGGAACTTGACGAACAAATGACATTAGTGTGAAAAAAAAACGAAGAACTGAAAACATTAAAGGTTTAAATTTGGCGGAAATTTGGCAAATAAGTTGGAATGAGATGCTTGGAACGAAGTCAAAAGTGAAGTAGATTCAATGATTGAAAAGATCCTTTCCTTAAAATAAGAAAATGATGTTTCTAAATAGTAATTTTTAGAACTATTTGAAAATTCATTTTAAGGAAAGGCACTTTTCAATCATTGAATCTATTTCACTTTTGACTTCCTCAAATTTCAGTCCTTCTCGTACTTTTTCAAAGTCGAAGCATGTGTTGTTGGTCTCCATTTTCTTACACAAATTCACAATCAAAGTCTGAAACCTGAGGATTCTTTCCTGAAATATTTAAGAAGAACAGAGTTGAGGATTTGAACTACGTAAACAGACACTTATAAAATGTATTACCTCTACAGCAATTTTGTGATCTATGACTATCTCACAGAATTTGAACAAAAACTCGTCCACTGCCAGTTCCTCATTTCGTGCTTTTTCTTCAAGTTGAATTACCCTACATTTCAGAAGGTATACAATGAAGCAAGCACTGTTATACAAACAGCTAATCACAGCTAACAAAATCAACACTTACTCAGCGTGAAGATCTTTATTAGTCTTCAGCAATGCGTCGATGTCATTCCAGCCCTTATCGCGCACATTCAATTTGACGATCTCTTCTTCTATTGTATCGGTTTCTTCTCTGAGCTTACGGATCTCATCCGCATAATCCTATCGGTTTTCAACGGTTAAAAGGGATATGTCATTCAAGTTATTACGTATCAGACTCCTTAGCACATTTTGGTATATACATGCCTAATCTACATTAAATGAACAACCTAATTTCGTTGTACTTTTTAAATTTATTTACTTCAAATTTCGTACTTTCCTGACTTTGGAAACTGAATATGAACTTGCCTGCTTAACAACATCTATCGCCTCCTTTTGTCGCCTTATCTTTGCCTCCATAAACCTGACCTCTTCAGCTTTCGATGCATGTATGTATTCCAGCTGCATAAAGAGAATACTGGATTTACAACTGGACCATTGTCAAATTGAGTAATTATCCATGCCCACTTCAATTATATTAATCTTTTTCCAACAAACAGTACAAACTAGATATTTTGCTCACATGCTGAACATCCTCCATAGCTTTCATTTCTTGAACTCTCAATTCGCGTGATGACTCTTTCCATTGCTTCAGGATCAGTTTCAAGCGTCTCATGATATCGTCGACATTAGATGAACTACTTTCTGATTCTGGCTTTGGCAAATGTATGCTGTAGTTGAATCCTTGTGCATTGCAAGCAGTGTCTGGTATTAAATTACATTCTCTAGCAATGCTGTGGTATTCTTCAATGACAGCACCTAACTGTGGACGAGTTATAAAACAAGTGATGAAGTGAAATAAATCGCTGTAGCAATACAAAGTGTAAAATTTGTGTGTGCTTAATTCTCACATCATCCTTTTCCTTTTGTAACGTTGCATCGCTTGTCACCACTTCAGCCTGCATCTTGTCGCGTACCTCTTCACTCTCTACTATTTGCGACTTCAAGTTCTCCGCAATCATTTCCAAAGCTAGCACTTCTTGAACAGAAATTCGTTGATTAGCAATTATGTTTGCTTTCTCGTCAACCTCTACTTTAAGTGCATCTAGCTCATTTTCTGAAATTGAAAGGAACATCACATAGTGAAAAATTTTGTGATAAATATTAATGGTAAATAATCAACACTCAAAGATATCTTTAATTACTTAGGTTCGCCCCCTCTTCAGTCAGGTTGGATAAACGCACGTCTATTTTCTTTGCAAAATCTTCTAATTCGCTGACAAATGAAATCAGTTTTTTACTATCAGCAGTGAGTAGCATGTTCTGCTGCTGAGTAGTACCACACAATTCCTGAAATATTCAATTACAAAGTCGAGAGATGGTACCCTCAAGTACACAAGGAGAAGAAATTGGCACTAGTATCTCATTCCAACTTATTTGCCAAATTTAAACCTTTAACGTTTTCAGTTCCTCATTTTTTTCATAGAAAAGTGTCATTTTGTCATCAAGTTCCTTGACTTCATCCATTCCCATCGATTTCGGCAATTTATCTGAAAATCGCAATGTAAAAATAGAGAAAGATTAATGAACATCTGAAACTATCAAAATTGATAACAAGTTACATAGAGCAAGTTTAAGTTAGGAACTACCACAAAAGTCCTTATCAATTTGGGAATAATCATCTTCCCCCATAAGGTATGCATTGTAAGCTTGCATGTCCACTTCAAATTCCTAAAATTACAAACAATTTAATACTATAATAACAATGCAATTTCGAGTTCAACACAATTTCTAATTGCATAATTACATACAAATCATAATCAAACGTTGTGCAGTAATTTAGGTTTTAACACAAAATATTTTTGCATAACCACATTTACTCACCAAACATTTTAACATATTCTCATCATTATCCTTAGGAAAATCCAATGGATCATCATCTATTGCCTTGCCACACTATGATAAGTAAACCTAATGTTAGTGAAATACAAAAAGCCAAGAAATAACAGTTTAATTAGCTGATGTCCCTACTTTAATTAAGCTGCAGAGCCAGCTCAATGCATGCACAATACATGGCCAGTTGTGCATAGATCCAATCGGCTGCATTTGGCGTTTAGATAGCATATATGGGTAGAGGAGCAACTTCATAATTCTGGGAAATTCATCCTCGAATTTCTTATCTCTAGGATAATCAATACCAATCTTTGAAATTAGAAACTGAAAGAAAGAAATTGTAAAAATATTAGTTATCACCACAACATGGCACATGTAGTAATAGACCGACTTTAGAAATTCGTAACTTATAAAGTAACCACGGATCTGCATTTTTCTTGATCATACCTGAAATATTGCCGTAACATCTCGTATTGAAGGAGAATTCAAAACTTTTTGTAAACTGTATGGAACGCCAAGATGCGTGTAACCATTGCTGCTTAGGAACTAAAACAGAAACATCAATGTCAACCAACATGAATTAAATGTTACAAATTTGAATGAAAACAAATTATAAACGCGACATCGCTTACTGTGGACAAAATCTTCAGGTTTTTTTGCAAGTTTTGTCGATCATTTGGTGGTCTAGTCTCCTTCTTACTATCCTGAATGCTGGAACGCCTGCTCAAAACACTAGAGATGCTCGGGCGGCTTACTCTACAATAAGAAATTATTGATATTATGATATTATCAGGTTTTCCAGATTCTCAGGTTCAGTAGTAACCCTGTAATAAGGCTGTTGTCACATCTGGGCGATTCAGAATAATGGGGGAGGTCATTTCATTCCTTATTGTATAAATGTAAATTGAAGTTGATGATTGACATATAGTTTATGGATCGTGCGCAATCCAATGGTCAAGTGACCTTTGACCTTAGAATTCATTTGAAGGGTCATTGCATTTTCAAATTCTAAACCGTTGCTCAAACACCCCTAGTTCTAATTTTGAAAGCTGTAGAGCACAGTCAAATTAGTATAATCCTCGATTTATTTAATTTATTGGAGTCGTGTACAAAGCACAGGAAGTAACAAAATGGTGTAAATTTGACCTTGTAGCTTCAAGGGAACGCGTCATTTTTCCAGGACAATCTAACAGCATTATAAAAACGATGACTGTAAACTAGTGCACATGCAAATGGCTCTGTTTCCTTATAATTACATGTACATTGTCCTGGAAAAATGGCGCGTGTCCATGAAGCTACCAGGTCAAATTTAGACAATTTTATGTTATTTTTTGTGCTTTGTACACCATTACAATACGTGAAACGTGATTTATACTAAATCGAGTATGCTCTTCAACTTTCAATTGGGGATTTGTGGTGCTTGAGCAACGGTTTAGAATTTGAAAATGCAATGACCCTTAAAAAAGCATTCTAATGTCAAAGGTCACTTGGCCATTAGAATGACCTCCCCAGGTATTCTGAATCACCCGGTATACAAGAAACAACGCAGTGACCTCTAGACATGCTGAAATGCAGAGACATCATCAGGTCCCTGGGTCATGACATGATTGCCACATGTCATGGCACCTCGGGGTCAAAAACTCTTTCATGGATAACCATATACATGTACTGTACGTTACGAATTGACAATTTTCATCAATGAAACCAAATTATTATTAGGCCTAAGTTTTATTACCTTCCATTTCCTTGCGAACTGGATGGTACCATCGCATTCGGTCCATCGCAAGGAACACGTCGAGGCGTTGACACAGATGATTTGCGCATTTTATGACATTAATTAATAAATCAACCACAACCAACATCAACACAAGATTCGCCTTTCCTAAATTTCCGCGCTTATATTGCCGTTGCCAGGTTCAAACTAACCAATCGGATCACAGATGTTACCTGCTGCCATCTGGTGAGCTAATCGTCATAAACTGTGACACTCCTTAAAAAATTTTGATTTGCTTTTTAAGAAATGCCCAGCTATAATAAACATTTGCTAAAAATACCAATAACAGCTTTTTCGTAATTAATTTGGCGCAAACAGTTTCATCGGGTATGCCCTTCAAACAATGTTAAAATTTGTGAAATGTCTATGATATTGCGAAAGATATTTACCGCCAGGTGGTGATAACTGATTCTGAAATACCGATTGAAATACCAATGAATGTGTTTTGAGGTAAAACGTTTGAAAACATGTCTTATTCGTTGCTATTTTGGATGACAACATGCTGGAGTTATGTATTGGCGTTTGTTCCATTCATCGTAAATTGGGTGAGCTTCGGGTAGTTTCATTTATATTCCTATATTACGTGTAAGTTTATATATAGTGGATATGTTCATATCAAAACCAATAGGCACTGCAGATATTTTACCAAGAAACTGAATCAGAAAGCCATCTGAGGCGACAAATAGCTGATTTGAAGGCCGAGTTGGCTACAGTTAGTATGGTGGATGAATTTGCCAAGTATGCCAAGATTCAAAGAAAAATAAACAAGGTGACAACAGAATTAACAAACCAAAGTAAGCTAATAGCACGTGTATGTGTAAGAACTTCAGTAACTTAGCTGCTGATCAGTTTCATTTCAACCTATATTTTTATACAACCAGATAACTTGAGGTCAACATTGCGTGTGAAGGTGAAATTTGCTGCAAATTTGGTCTTGTATGCATTATGTGTATGTACATTATACATTATATTATTGTGAAATAGTTGCATTGTAATACATAGATTTTGATTGCAGTTATCCTTTGAAACAATTAGCATGTGACTGCTATCAGCTGGTCATTGTGAATCAATTTATGAACCTGATTCACAATCTTGTACATCATCTTATATATGCTATCACTGATGTTGCTTGGATGAACTTGTATGTAATTTTACTAAAAAACTTTTTCTTTAGGGTCTCATTATACTGTATTTAATATGGCAGTATGGTTCTGTGCAAGTTCTTGAAGTTCAGCCTCACTTGCTATATCCTCTGGATTCTCTAATATTGACCAACGTGAATGAAACTTGTAAGTTAAAAAACGTTTAGACTTACCATATTTCACAGCCTAGGTTTAACCTGAAGCGTGGCATTGCACAACTCTATTCTATAAAAAACTCGTATATTTTCACTGAACGAAAAATAAAGTTTAAACCAAGGCTATCAATACGGCTTGTGTAACAAATTTTCACAAATTTATTTACGGAAATAAATGGGGATTCTTTATATTACAGATGGGCTAAGTGCAAGATGTTGGCTCTTCATCAGTGGAGTAGTTGCCAAAGTGGTCTCTAGGTCATTTGCCTGATTCATGAATTGTTTGTAAAATGTTTTGTGTGTACATACTGTTAATACATTTTGTACTTTTGCATTTATAAACTGTAAAAGGTTCAAGGATGAAAGTTTTAAAAGTGAACCAATAAGTGTCTACCGATTTGAAAGCTAACCCCTGAAATATTAACAAAAAATAATTTGAATTTTATAGAATCTTCCTTTTTTCTAATAAAGCTAATTCACATTTATAAAGAACTGATTTAGCATTTTCACAAATAAATATTTTTAAAAATTTAAATGGATGGGTGATGTAGCAATTTTTAACCTTATATCGTCTGCTAAGATTCTAATCCTTCTTGTTTACCCACATTTTTTTCCAACACAGTGTTGTGCTGCCTTTCCCATAGTTTTGTATATAAACTGTTCGGGTTGGCTAGTAATAAATAGTGATTTCCATGTTCCACTATTCTGCCGCCATCCAGTACCAATATCTCATCCGCATCCACAACAGTTGACAAGCGATGGGCAATGCAAATAGACGTTTTCCCATGTGTCGCTCGTTTTAAGGCAAACATAATGTTCTAAATTAAAAGTCATCCAAATTAAAATATCTAGTTTTTCCCCATAATTTCCCCAGCATTCACAATACCCCAAGGCCATAGATCATGATCATGTACTTACATGTTCTGTGATGGAATCTAGCGATGAAGTTGCTTCATCAAAAACAAGGATCGGGGAAGATTTCAAAATGGCCCTTGCAATTGCAACTCGCTGCTTTTCTCCCCCTGGAAATCAAATTAGTAACATTTTATATTTAGCATTAGGTAAAAATTTAAAAATTTGTCATATATGTTCAATAGAACTAACCGGACAGCTTCAATCCTCTTTCTCCAACTTGGGTTTCATATTGTTTCGACCAACTTAAGATCGATTGGTGCAATTCAGCCATTTTTGCCGCTTCGATTACTTCATCTGCAGTTTTATTTAGGTCTCCATAGTGCAGATTATAATATATCGAATTGTGGAACAAAACAGCGTCCTGTTATAGACAGGATAATGATGCTCGACAATTAATACTGGATTATACGAAATACTTTTTGAGCAAAGGACACATGCCCAGGTCTCACCTGAGGAACAACAGCGACGGCTTTTCTTAAACTTGCGAGGTCAACTTCTTTAATGTCTTGACCACCGATCAAGATTCTTCCTTGCTGGGGTTCAAAAAATCGGTATAGGAGCCTCACGATAGTCGACTTGCTGATAAAAGAATAAAAGCCCATTTTAGCAAAGTTGAAGAGGTAACGCACCCATAATCAGAATTATCAACCGAGATAAAATGGCATGTAGTGTCTCTACAGACCTTACCCTGAACCACTGCCACCAACAATTGCAATTTTTTTGCCTGCTGGAACTGTGAAGCTTATATTGTTTAAAATTGGGCTGTCTTTAACATACTCAAAAGTGACGTTCTCAAATGTAATGGTAGTTTCTGGAGGAGTGACATTCAAAATTGGAGCATTTAGTTGATTCTAAAATGAAAATATTCTCATTATTGATGTTTAAAATTTTAAAAGTAAAAGAATGACACGAGTGTCAAACGTATAAATCTAACTTGGATTTTTGGTGGCACTGTCATCAAAACGAACATAGTTTCCATATCTATTAAGGCTTGTCGCACTTCACGGTACACAGAACCCAGAAAGTTCAAAGGCAATGACAACTGAAACAGCAAACCATTTACTAAGACCAAGTCTCCAACTGTCATGGTACCTAATAAAATGAAGTAAAAATAAATGTCAAGGCAATGTTTAATAGAACAGGAAATATGTATGTATCATTTTCTATCACTGCTATCATTAATGACTGATCTCACCGGCCATGATTCCCTTGCTGGCTAACACCATTATAGTTGACAGAGCAATTCCAAAAATTGCATTCTGCCCAAAATTGAGTAATGCTAAACTTGTACTTGTTTTTAGTGATGCTTCTTCATACTTTTTGAGCAATCGATCATACTGCTCTGCCTCAAATTTCTCATTGTTGAAATACTACATTAGAAGAAAATTAGTTTGAAGTTTTGCATTTCATCACTTTATAAATTATGAATATCATGGTTATTTTTCCAATATGTTTTATGCATAACGGTGCACCTTAACAGTCTCATAATTTATGAGAGAATCTATGGCCTTAGATCCAGCTTCATTCTCAGATTTATTCATCTGAATGCGAAATTTGGTCCTGAAATCAGGAAAATAAAGGTTAAAGTAATAGCGTAATTTCATATTATTATTGGTTTCTGATTTCATGGTATTCAGCAATCAAGTGATTTTATAGAATTTACCTCCACTGAGTGATGCTTAATGTATACAGGGTATATGCTGCAATACAGCCAAGTGTCACTGCAGCAAATTCACCCCCGAATTTATAATACTAGAAAAAAAAAACGAAGGGAATTCAAAATCAATACAAAGCAATTTGGGTGGATTATAAGGTAGAAACAGTACATCCAACACACCAATATTCCACTGACTAATCCCACTTCAAATATAGTGGGCACGACGTTAAAAACTAATGCTGTAAGAACAAAATTGATTCCCCTGAAATAAAAATATATCTTAGGATAAATCGTCCAGGAAATCATGTACCATGAGTGCAAAATGTCTCATAATAATATAAATAATAATACCGTGATCCTCTGTCTATCGTTTTCGACAATGCCCCAGTTTGTCTCGATAAATGAAAACTCAGATCCAAAGCATGAAGGTGCAAAAACACATTTTTGGCAACTTCACGAATTGATTTTTGAGCCACTTTTGCAAATACTGCATTTCTGAGCTCATTAAAAAGTGATGTTCCACAACGCGCGGCACCATCTGACAATGAAAATTATTTCATGATATCAATAAAACTCAAAGTATTCAAACAAACATATTCCGGAATGCTGCCAGAGTATAAGAGTGCAGAACTTACAACCAATAAGGAGGGTGACAGCTGCCGTGAAAATTCCATTTGCAGGATCACTTAATGCCAATGCATTCCCTGTATGTTCGTTAAGAAGGTCAATCGCCTGTTTAAAAATTATTGGCACTTCAACATTGAGCAATTTGGAGCCTGCTAAGAGGCTTACTGCGAGGACGACTCGTCCCCTCAAGGCTGCATCGTTCGGAGGCCAAATGTATTTGGTCATTGTCTTTATCATTTCCCATCCTGTCAATTTTGTCTTGGGTTCTAGGTCTCCGATGGATTCTCTATTGAGGTTCGACACACCAGGGTGAAAACACTGCCGAACCCAAGCTTCCTGTAATTGTTTCTGGTTTTATAAACACAAATCCACAACTTTTACTCGGCCTTAAATGAGAATAAAATGGCAATGCATTCATGAGCCTAATAGCTAACAAAGCACGCCCATGCAAAAACCTGCCTTTTGGAACAAACCCGTAGTTCGGATGAATTTCCTAGCTCTTGGTGGTGATGAATACAGGAATGTATGGATCTACATAAACAATATAATTATTAGCAAACCAACGACACGTTTGAATTTTCAGTTACACATGTAAAGCATATGCCAATTAAGTTGTTTCAGCACTTAAAAGATATTCGCAAGATCAAATTTATTTGATTCTTCCTAATCATAAAAGCTAAATTCCTAGTTTTGAAAATGTCGCATCCATGTCGACATTGCTAGCATGCATTGATGATAACAATAAACGAAAGTGAGCTACTCCTTTTATCATGTTTTATCACAGAAATGTGATAAGTACATTTAGAATAATTTTATTTAAAATGTTGGTGCTAATTTAGTAATGCACACTTGGCTTTTGCTATTGATATATATATATATATATATATATTATCACGCAAGCATATCGAATGCATTGGGATCTTCAACGTGGTGTCGTGTGCAAATGGTGCAAAGTTTGTATAGCTCAAATAAAAATAACCAAGGCTAGAAACCCTTTCTAATTTGGGTGAAAATTGGGTTTTACTACGTTGGAATCTAGCCAAATCGAGACAATCAAGTAGCAGTTGGATATTGTCAGACGTTTCCCCAAGCTATACTGCTACTGTACGCATCAAAGAGCAGGAAAAATCCTTTGCTAAATCAACAGTAAGTATAATTTGATGCATCCAGACCAGTACCGGTGCATGCATACTGTATGTACATGTAACATATGGTCCATGCGCAAGCAGTCCACGTGTTTGTGTGGCTGCTATGCAAAATTAGAGGAACTGAGAAAGATTATAGACATTTACATTTCCTAATAAACAATCAAAATCATCTACTTGTCTTATCTATAGTTGCAAAGTAGGTCACCATTCATTTTCAATGCATGAATATGGGCTATGTGGCACACTATAAGATTTTTTTTAGGCGTTAAAGCGCAATTTTTGAGTCAATGAGAATTGGTAGAAAATCCGGCATTACCCTGCACGATCTTGAAGTTGTTAATGAATACTGTAAACATCTTAACCTCGCTGAATTTAAATAAATATTAAGCCCAGCTGACGAGCCCATTCTCAAGAAGGCAGCCATTAGCAGTCTGCATTCTGTAAGGTCAGGTGTCGCCATCTAGAGCCCAATTATGTAAACTGACGGCATTGCAATGCATTTTTTACAAGATTAAAGTCATCAAATAACTAATTTATCGTTGTATTTTAAAATTTATATACCTTGTATTACTTTTGCCGTTTAATAAACTTACTTTTTAGATTGATACTTCTATGAATATTAAATGTGGTTTCTCAAATGAAAGGATTAACGAGTGCGTAGGGTTGCACGTACCCAACGTGTTGTAAATAATCAAAATAGAGATACTGCGAGAATTTATCACAAGTCAAATATCAGGTTGAAAGAACTAAAACCAGCTTCCTTAAAGTGTCATTGAATTCATTACAAATGTCAGATAAATATGGATTCCCCGGCACATAGCCGAAAAGAAGGAAGAACTAGACGACTAACCTCGAGGTCTAGGTCAAGAAGCGAAAACAACGACATGGCGCAGCCAGATGTCATAAAGCAAACTAATAATCTCCTTACCAAATATTCGCCAGATGAATTTGGTCCAAACGTGAAAGTGATGAACATGAACGATCAGATAAGAGAACTACAGACAATATTACGGGATAAGTGAGTATAATCTGTTCTTGTAATTGATTGAATTAAACTCATTGCGTCATGGTGTATGGCCCCAGCTGATCCTCATAATCATGGTTTTTCACGTATCATTTATTAAAATTTAGAAATACTGACAGAAGTGATTTTGTATTTTACGCCGACAGATTGGTAAATACAAACAATATTTATGGCTGCAATATCGATAGTGAAACTGATGGCGATTTTTATAATACTTGTCTGTTATTGTAATTTACAGATTAGGCTGGTGGTGGAAGAAGGATTAAATCAACTACCTTACAGTAAAATTACTGTAACCACACCTACAGGTAAAAGCTTCGTTCCCAAATTCACCGAACAGACAACCGCTCTGGTATCACCTATGCATCTAATCTTAATTTGCATCTGTACCAAACATTAATCAAAACTGAACGTGATTTTGTAGATTAGTTCTGAATTACTCAGTTGACATATCTGAGGATAAAGCTTCGGAACTGAACAATTACACGAGTTAATTCAAACCAAGCATACGAACTGTATAATTTAATATTGGCTTCATTCATTCCGAGATAATATGACATTTTAATTTCACTTATTTTTTCATGTGCGTTTGTATATTCGCAGGTTGTGAGTTTGAAGGGCTTAAATATGAAAAAGGAAATTGCGGAGTCAGCATCGTGAGAAGTGGTATGGTTCGTTAGGCAGCAACACTTACGACCACGCCAGCTTACGTATAAATTATGATTATTTGGATTTATTGCCATGTTCAGGTGAAGCCATGGAGCAGGGCTTGAGGGACTGTTGTCGCTCGATACGTATTGGCAAAATTCTAATCCAGAGTGATGAAGATACTCACGAGGCCAAAGTGGTATATGCAAAATTTCCCGATGACATTTCCACACGAAAAGTGCTTTTAATGTATCCTATCATGAGTAAGTTGCACTGCAATAAATTACTGACATTTCTATGTAAGGCACTTATGGGAAAATACATGTATTGCTAACACGGTACAGGTACTGGAAATACGATGATTAAAGCAGTGAAGATATTGAAGGAGCATGGAGTTCCTGAAGACAGCATTGTTGTTTTGAATCTATTCTGCACACCTCATGGTTAGTAGGTTAAATGCCACATACACATTAATGGCGTCAAGTGACTGGGTACAACATTTCCCACAAGTAAAACCCCTCTAATATTTTGCAGCTGCCCGGTGTGTGATCAGTGCATTTCCTGGAATGACTATTCTGACGTCGGAGATTCATCCAGTGGCTCCCAATCATTTTGGTCAGAAATATTTTGGTACAGATTAACTTCTTCCTTTGATGATGCAATTCAAGTTGATATATAATTTAATATTTAAACGAGTTTATGGGAATATCATTACTGAAACATGTGTCATGATGCTTATGACTAGCCTAATTCACATAGACTATTAAATTATAATTGCTTGAAGTTTGCAGTCTAGCATTCCTCTTAGCATTCTATTAATTTTTTCTAGTAATTTATTTCTTCACTATTTCTTTGTAAGTTATTCACCCTGCAATTTAATTTCTTCTATGTAACATTGCGACGAAATAAAAGTGCAATAAAATAAAGAAAATAATGTTTATGTGTGCAGATACTTTGTGAAAATAGTGACTAGAAATTGACTTACAGGAAAATATGATGCATCAAGCAACTGAATGAAAGAAATCTATCAATGCTGATAAATTATAGTTATCCAAAATTTCCAGCAGTGATGGTACACGATTCTTGGAGTTCATTCCCTTGAACTTGAACTTATCAATGTACAAATCAGTGATCATGCCTTCGTAGAAAAGCCGAAAACATCAAAATATAATTTATCTCTGCACTGAAAGTAAATTTCATAAATTTGCAAATAAAAATTACCGTATAGGCGTTCTAAGTGGCTCGGTTGCTTTTTGTACTCTTCCAGAAGGTCAGAAGATTTCTGCAGAATTTCATCATATTCGGGTGTCAAGAAACTGGCATCACCTTCATTTAGTTGCAGCTCCTGTCAGAAATATTACAAATGTTAGAAACACATAATTAATCTGTTATTTTGAGATGTACCGATTAGGATATTCATACCTTCAGTGGCTCAATCAGTTGAACTTTCCTTGCCAACTGAAGTTGATATTCCAAGAAAGGATGTATAAGGCGAAGGGTGTGTTCAATACTGTCTTCATTTACATCTTAATTGTAATAAAAAGAAGAATCAATATTTATGAACACGCATTGGTTTGTAGATTCTGGGGTACTATGCCACTTGACAACTTACCACAAGACATGTCTAACCGTATTTTTTTCTTTGTTGCCTCTTTTGTCAACACATCTTTGAGAATTGAAATTATGGACAGATTTTCAGATCGAAATATTGCCTCCCCTTTTCTAAAGCAAGAAAACAATCGGTTTAAGAGGAATTCAATTAAAGCGCACTGTAACAAATTGTCACTTACTTGTATGTACAGTGCAACTTGGTGCGCAAAAATGTAGAGATGTATGTATAGCTAGCAATGCTCTCTGCTGGAGGCCTCTCCGGTAATTCTGGTAAGCAGAATACTACCCAGGAATGAATTTCAGCCAAACTAAATGGTCCTCTTAGAGTCAATGTATTCATGGGTCTATCATATAAAATTCATGAATAAAATAGATGAAAAATAAAAATGAGAGCTATTGAAGTAGAGCCACATTTCAACCAAACCTTGTTCGAAAGTCAATTTCTTCCCAATTGCATTTTTTTTAAACTTTATGGTGAAATTATTACCAAAAAATCAGAACAAGGGTGTTTGCAAAACTTATATTTAGCGAAACGCTAGGCTCTAGCATGCGAGAAAATTCATATCTGTACCCAGTTTCTTCAACAGCATGTGTCCTCTGATGCAATGACAATGGCTTGATTTGATACTGCCGGACCTGACAACATTTCGGCTGCAATCTAGGTGTTACGTACACTTGTAACATTCCATGTTGACCTTCGATGGTACGAATTTTAACTTCTAAACGGGTTGTATTTGCTTGGCAACGGTATGTAGCCAGCAGAAAGTTGCCAGACTGTTAAAACCGAATGAAAGTTAGCTTCAGATTATGAAAGTTAATTTATACAGGAATTTCATTACTAACAAATTAAGACCTCTGGGTCACATTTGCTGAAGCTTACGACAGCGGAATTTTTTTCAACATCGAGTAAATCCAGTGGCACATTGCTCTGCAAAAAAAAAAAAAAACCAAAAATAAATAAAAACAAAACTATGCATGCAATGCTTAATAATGGCAGTACATTTTGCTAACCTGAAGCAATATGTGATCAATTGCAACGTTTGTCTCCAAAGATAACAAATATGAGGCATCAGCTTGACAAAGAAGAAACTTATCACTTATGTTCAGAGGTACCGTCGCTGAAACACCGCCCTTTTCAAGTGCAGTTTCTTGGAATTTTTCTTTTTCGACTGACACTTTACGCTGAAGATCGTCCAATTCGTTTCTAAAGAAAACAAATTAGTTGTGTTGTGACATGACACGTTCACTACAAATTACAACATGCAAGAGCAGGTAACGATTAAACCATACTTCAACGATTGCAATTTGAAACGCATATTCCGTACATTGTTTAAATCAATATTTGAACTGCGGGAAGATGCATCTGATCGCACCAAATTAAAGCCAGAAATAATACCTAACAAATACAGTAAAACAAAACACAAAAAATAATAAGACTATCACTAAAATCAATGTTGCAAGTGGCATATCAAAATTGCGAACAAAAATGGTGGTTTTAGTGATAATGCATTACATGAAAGGTGAAACCATTTACTTTGTGCGTGAAAGGTGAAATGCTTTGCTTTGTGCGAATTTATCGAAAGCATACCTAAGTAGAGAGATTTTTTGTTTTGCCTCCTTAGAAATAGCATGAGCATTTGATTGCATCCCATGAAATTTATCTAAAGGCTCAGATGTAAGTCCCACAACCCAGCCTGACATCCAAGAAAGAAATAATACGATTTAACAGAAAGTGTGAATCACAACAGCCTCAGTTTCAGCAAATGATCCACTTATCAAAAATAATATTGAAGGCTACAGTAATGTAACAAATACATGTATGTCTAAAATTGAGCACACACATCATGTAGGCAAAAATGACGAGCAAAGTACTTTAAAGTTTCATTTGAAATTTTACTTATTCAAATTATCAATGGCCTTACCAGAATAAGTTGCAGCGACTATCTCTTTGTAAGAACTGTTAGAAACAGATCCACCTTGGATTGACGTAACACTCTCGCTGCAAGTCTGGAATACGTATTTATGGAAGATGTAGTTTAACTTAGAAAATAGGGCTTCGATTAGTACAACACGAGAGAATTATTTACATGGGAATATTTCAGTGTTGGAGCTTCGCCTTCATTGTACGAATAAACTTCAATTAAACCATCATCTCTTCCCACCAGAAGATCTTTAACACCATCACCGAAGATGTCGTGGTTATCAAAACATAAAATTCCTGCAAAATTAAGATGTTGCAAAAACACAATTGAGAACAATCGTCATAGTGCAAAACCATGTAACAAATGCAAGTGCTAAAGTACAACCTCCATGGCTATTCTCATTGGTAAACACCCAATGCTGTGTAGAAGAAGTTTTTCCAAAGGAAATCAGTCCTAATTTTCCATCAGCAGTTCCAAATAGCACTTCATTACCATCCTCGCCTGAAAATGCGCCAAAAATTTTTCCATTCAAACTAAAATAATTATCTATTTATTACGTGCATCAAACTCACCTATAACTAAATTCATTTGAGGATATTACTTTAAAGATGTTGCTGGTTAAATACATTTTAAAATCATTAAAAATATTACCTCCATCGCCTTGGCTCAATCCAAGAGTTACCGGAGACCCATGCACTTCAGACTCGTAAGCAAGTTGTGAGTCCTACAACAAATAAAAATTATTAATACATAATTTTAAGTCCAGGTTAAATAATAATATCATGGTCAATACATACTTTTAAAACTCGAAGGACGCGATCTTGGCATGCCAAAATGGGAACGAGAGAGCCAGATTTATCTCGGGACAAACATAACACATCGTTAATTTTATCCCCAGCCAGAAAGTAGTTTGCATCACGGCAGTCAATGAAATGGTTGTACACAAAGCTTCCACACACCATCAAATCGCTTCCATTAATGCACCTATACAATAAATTAACAAAAATATTAGCAGTAAACTACAATGTGCTGCTGTTTTCCTACAAAAAATTGCCGATTTGACAGCTACACACATTCTCTTCTACATAGGTACACACACTTACATCTGCTGAATGGCTTCCGTAAGATTTGTATCAAATCCAAGAAACTGCTTTCCTTTTTTATTGAATCCTCGCACTTCATTACCGCAACTGACAAAAATTTTGTCCTGGACAGTTCCCAATGCGCCTCCCAGCCTCAACGTGTTTATTTTTGGTCCCGGCAGAGTCTTGAATGCATACTAACATAAAGAGAAAATCCAAAGATTACATAGTTGACATATATCAACAATTTTTGCCGGAAAGCCCATGCAACAAGTGTATCAGGTACCTACATTAATGTCCCCTTGTTTCACATTAAAACAATGTAAAATCCCATCGTGGTCTCCAACTGCAATCTTTGATGAGGTGATTATGTAATTAACCTTTGCTCGATACAATACGAATTAAATTAAGATCTTCATGGTAGAAATGTACCTTTTGGAGCCCTTTCACTGATGAACTTGGCAACAACTTCAAAGTTCTTGGTGATGTCACGCCAACCTGTTAAATTTGTCATTTACTAAATACCAAAATTGATCAAGAACTCAATAACAAGGTTCTATTTCAAACATCACACATACTTGGAGAAAATCAACTGCATTCAGTTTCAAATCCATTTGAATAGCTTAGGCCTATAATTAACGTATGCATTTACACATCGTTTTTTATCAAAGTTTTTCTAAATAACTATTCAAGCAATGAACAGCCAATTTTATGACCTTTATAAACTATAACCGTACCAAACAAGCTGATCCACTGTACACAATTCGTAAATGTGCTTTCATATACAGGGACTCTACTTTCATCAACATCCATCACCGTAGCAACTAGTTTTGAGCAGACAGCCAAGTTCAGCTGCAAAAGAAAAAGATGTCATAGGCCTAACAAGTGCACGTTATCATCTAATCGTTTACAATGTCAGCGTTTTCGCAAATTTTAAAGCGTTCAAATTACGCAAAAGGCCTGTACTTACGAAATTACAGCATTGTGTTTAAACAGGACCAGAAAGGAGTTCTGCAATCATTATTTAAGGTAAAAATGCGCTAATTTTCCGACAGCATCCAAGATGCATGCTCCACATCAGTCCCATAATGCAAATCGTGATTTTCATCTTATGATCTGTATGTAATTTTTGGGCGCCATCCTACAAAAGTTGTTAAAATTTACCTTGAATTTATCTGGGAAAATAATTAACACATACAATGCCTGCTGGTGTTGGGGAGGCACTGTAAATTGCATGGATAGGCCTATGTGGTGTGTGCACATTTGAATAAAAGTTATAAAACTGCAAAACTTTTAATAAAACTTTTGCTTAGGTTCAAATTCACAGGTTACAAAGTTCAGTTACCTCAAATGAGATCAGCCAACAGAAAACTGCCAGGGATCCTTCAGGATTAAGCTTGACTGCTGACAAAACACCTGTAATGAGTAAAGCCATGAAGATGTACATGGAAAGATCAGAGCAACATGGTAGTAGATTAGACATTTGAACTTAAATAGCAATCTGAAATCATTTGCAATGATTAGACTAGATAACAAATTTTGTGATTTTGTAAAACCCGCAGAAAAATTCATGAAAACTGAACTGCAAGAATACGAAATTGGCAGGCGTCATCTTGCTAACATGATGGGTGAGGACCCAGAAACTTTCACACAAGAAGATATTGATGTAAGTTTTGATTATCTGAGTAAATGATTTTGAAATAGCATCAGTGTCAAGATAAAAAAAACTGTGTTTTGGATTTAGCAAGCAATCGAGTATTTAATGCCTTCTGGATTATACGAACCGAAAGCAAGACCGTTGTTCAAAGTTAGTAATGCACTTCACAAATGTAAAAATTTCACATCGCCAGACTTAACATCCTTAATGATGTATTTTCCGTTTTGCAGCATCCATCCAAAATCTTCCCTAAACGGAAAGGTATATTACATATTGAAACATTTATCATGATATGCCTATGCGTGTATTATTTCTGCAAATCTCATAATTATTTTCCTAATGCAGCTGCTGAATTTGATATTGATGGACGACCTTTTCATTGTTTGTTTTATTGTTTAAGACCGAATTTCTATCAAGTCCTTCACGTAAGTTTTGCACCAAAACATCTGATTTATTTCTAATTTATCTAGTATCATGCACTCTTGCGAGCCAAATTAACTTTCATCTTCGAATAATTTTACAAATGTAAAACATCATCAGTACCGTACGTCTTCATAATATAAGGCCTACATGTATATATGTAAATGTTTTTATACGCCCCTCGATTTGTCAAGACATTCCGATATCTGCACCTTATCGTGCTAATTATAGTATTTTGATCTTTTTCCAATTAGGATATAAGTGAGCACATCATACAGTTAAATAAATTCGAAGATACCATGACTGCCTCTGGGATATATAGTCCTGACATTTCGAATAAAATGTAAACGATTCTTATTTGTTCAATTGGTCGTTTTATAGTCAGGTTATGCAATCTGAACATTCCTAATGGCTCAATTTAAAATGTTATTTAGAAATGTGGGAGGAACGAGATTTGTGACCAAAGCAGAATTTGAGGAAACTATTATCGAGGCCTTGCCAGACAGAGACGTGAGTTGATTACGTGAAAGTTACGTTGACTCGGAATCCACCATAATTTTGTACGAATTAATTTATTAAACAGTACGAGCAGTTTATCACCTGTCTGACAAGACTGATCGAGCATCCATACTCATCGAAGACAAAAGATTTTATAATGAAGTACCGTATGCCATTGGTATCAGTTGCGATGTCAATGGAAATTCCACCGGTAAGTATATCATAGTTTTCTGCTGTGACTTAAAAGAAAATGAAGCCTCGGATATTAAATTTATGTTTACTATTTCAATTTTAGCTGAAATATGACGAAAATAAGCGGCCGTACATGGATGCGATTGGTAAGTGTGGTTATCAAATTTTCTTGCAATACTTTTGCGTGATTAACAACCAGGCTTCTTAATTTCATGAATGTCTCAGGATATCGAAAAAGGACGGTGGCAAATGTAATTGTCCGTGGCAACGGCACTGGGAAGCTGGACATTAATGGAATGGATATCAGCTTCTTCGATGAAACTCAAGACAGGTGTTTATTAATTTGCTGTTTATCGTCAATGAGTTTAGCAATATTTGCATTGCCTATAATAATTCGCATTTATGACCATTGCTTAAAGTTAATTTAAAATTTAATTTTTCAGAGAGCAGCTTATGTTTCCACTTCATTTCACTGGAATGTTAGATAAGGTTGATGTAGAAGCTACAGTTATTGGAGTTGGGCATTCTGCACAATCGGGTTCAATCCGTCATGGAGTATCGCTCGCTTTACGGAGTTTTGTGTCTAAAGAAGTTGTGGAAAGGATGAGGCTAGGTAAGCGTGTCATTTTATCCTTCACATTGTCTTGTAGTTATGATTGCTAATTTCCTCACTTATTTTAGCTGGTTTGTTAACGCGAGATCGTAGGAACAGAGAAAGGAAGAAACCTGGCCAAGAAGGTGCTCGAAGAAAATTCACATGGTAAGTGCATCTAAAAGATATTTCTATTACACATATAACTAAGTTAGTGTTGTCTTTGCACGAAGATTTACGAAGTACAACCTCAGATAAAAGTTATTTCTGTTTCATTCTTCCAAATTAAGCAAGATAATGGTTTAATGATCGATAATGATAATGAATTGAGGTAGTGAAGGTATTTAAATGCAAATTCACAAATTGTCTGGTTAAACTTATCTGGTCAATTTGCCACAACCACTATTCAGCAATCACCTGAGCTTGGCAGACATATTCTCACTAGTCTACTGACAGTCAGTGGTTAACAGGTGATCCAACTTAATTTCATTTTATGCTATGCTGTGGAGTTACCAGCATAGCATCTGTGTGTAAGTGAGATATATAAAGTGAAACCAAACTAAGGAGTCTATTATAACAAAAACCCACTTGTATCAAAGTCTGAGAACTACACATCCTTGTAACGTTGTATGAAAATTAGCACATGATATACATTCAGAAACTGACATTTCCCACAATGTAATTTATTTAAATTTGTCAGCACTTTGTTGATTCAACGCAAAAACCCAGCCAAAAAATAGGTATTATGATAATTAGTTTCATTAGAGCTTATTGTGATCAAAGTTGGGACTGAGCTGTACAAGTCCAAGATATAAGCAGCAAGCGCCTACACTTGACCTAAAAAGGGCTAGAATTATAAATTGCTATATCACCACGTTTTGGCACTTGTCTCTTGAAACATTTTATCAGAGATTAAATCTTACTGCAGATTTGCAAACTAGAAAGTGGGTTTCTTTATATGCGTACAAGATCAAGGTGTGCAACTTTCACCAATTGCAGCATGCTGGCTCGAAAAAAATGCAAATGTTTTTTCATAAACACATAATTTTGTGGGTTATGTCATAAATACACTTAAAATTATTATGTGCTATGTCACTTTCTGTTTGGTTTTAATTTACAACGTGGGGTTATATTCAATGCAATGTAGTTAAATTTCACAAGCTGTCTCCATGATTTTGTATTCAGCAAAAGTGATCAATTTTAAGGGGTGAGGAAGAATACGTTTGAAACGCCAAACGCCCAATATTCGCTTGCGTGTTAAACTCGCTGAATCACATTTATATATGCAGTGTAAGAAAAATTATGCAAAACCGAGCCACATCCTTTATTAGGGGGCAAATTTAAGCCTTTATCGCAGCAACAAAGCTACCATTTAGCGCAAAATACCGATGATTACTCATCTTCGGGCTGTTTAGCAAGCCATCATTAAATTGTCAAAATTCGTAAATTTGTGCATTTATAATGGAATTACCATTTCCGTTCGCAGTAGAATCGAATTAAATTTGACAAGGTCCCTACTGTTAATCTCAGAAACAGCCTCACTTACGGCTCCCAAATGCTGTACGATTTGCAACATAATGAAATAAAAAGTTTTCAGCCTCAGGAGCTATAGGAATTTCCTATTTGTAGTCGCAGCTTTTCAGTGGTTGCTTAAGAAAATAGCATCACTACTTTTCTCAGCGTTTATGCAAATTGTACCTACAAATGACTATAATAGAGGAGGGCTTTCTGGGATTTCTCACTATTTTTTTCACGTTAAGGCACCGCCTGATGAATTATTGTTAACGCTATAAATTGGCGATTTGATAGGGCTTTGGCCTAAACAAAATTAAACAACTAATTTCAAAATAGACCATCACAAAAAATGTGAACGTCGATCAAAATTCAAAATATATGAAGCATAAATCTAATGAGGATAATTTATATGGGCGGCAATGTTGTCGTGAAAGCCCTTACAATTAGCAAAGGTCATCATTGATGCAGCATTTGTGTAGGCATCTGATGGGATGTTAAGAAATCTTTCTAATGAGCCCTGTTAGTTTGATTACGTAAAAGTCCGCTTTCAACACATTTTTAAGCAATTCAATCTTCATCAATACAAGCTATGAAGGTTAACTGCTGAACAATCACATGATGGGTTCAATCATCCTTCCACGAAATTACAAGAAAACTTAATTATAATAAATCAGAGCCGCGCAAGATAGAATGGTAAATCATTAAAATCCTAGTCAGTTTGTGAGATTACTAGATAATAAACATGTAGGCCCAATTAAATTTAATTGTTGAAAAATGAACTCGTTATACGAGGCAGATACTTTATCGAATTCACACCTTTAAGCAGCTCAAAACAGAATAGTGGGGTTCTGCACGTCGTGTATAAATTTCAAAATGTTAATTAAAAAAGCAGGACAGTTTTTTCTTCTATTAAACCAAAAGCAATTTAACGTTATTTTTTGCTCGGTTGGCAACATTTCATCGCTTTTTTGTCATTTCTCATTTGGCACGTACGACGCTATATTCTTCATCTTATATGTATGCAAATTAAACTTGTCATAAAATTAGTCTACAGTGGCTAATTACCAGTAATCTACCAGAATTTTTTTTCCGTGAGAGTCCACAGACGGTACTCTTTCCGTGCTCGCAATGCCTTCTCCTGGAACGCAAAGTGAAGATAGAAGATAAGAAAAGCTTCCAACGTTCATATCTAATGTATTTCGTAATTATATAAAACTTGCTCTATAATGTTTATCTGCATTGTTAAGGAAAAGAAAGTTGGGAGAAAAGTTTTTAGAGTTAGTCGCGGAAGTTTTACAACTGTTATCGATAACTTATTATATAAAGCCGTTGAAGTAACAGTTAATACCATCCTAAACTACATTTTTTATGAAACACGCTTTCAAATATCTGTGTAAAACCACAGATAAGTAAAGTTACTAAGGTAAAACCATAGATGAATCTAGGCGCCAGACCCATCTAGCCAAGCCCACCAGGTATCGCAAAATTGTATTGGAAAAACTTTAAAAATGCAGATTTTTTCGAAAATACAATTTAACTTTCTCGGTTTTTTTTAACTGCCAATAGAAATAATTACCTGCCATTTTACGCCATCTTGAATAAAGAATGTTCTTTTATATGGTATGGAAGCTCTCGTTCTACGGTTGCCATAGTTTCCACGTGCGCCATCAACGAATCAGAGCTATTGCAATTGAGCGGCAAATTCAAACTCCGGGTATTGCAAATCACATGACTTTTCAGTTACTTTTTCATGACTTAAAAATGTTCAATGCCTATTAGAATATGGGCCGTTCAAGTTTTTTCGTCATTGCAAGAGTGATTTTCAGACACATCCTCAGCCCTAGTGATGACACGATCATTGGCCCCAAATTGGCAATAGCTAAATTTTTTTGCAATAATGCAAAAAGATGATGAGGTATTTTAACCCAAATTTCTGTTTCGTGATTCAATCAAAGGCAAAATTATCATGACCCTGAATTTCATTTCATGACTTTTCCCATGACCGGTAGATACCCTGACCTTAGGGTCGAACACAGTGCCAATGTGTTTTATAATAATCAAATTTCCTGATCTGTGCAATGCATATTCATCTTTCATAACGAATTAACACTACAACAAATTGTTTTTTCACGAAAAAAGATTGACCCCAGCATGATATCGCTCTGTTTTTCAGCAGAGACATTTTTTCGTGACACGGATGAAAAATCGGTGTTTAGTAATAGCATTCTAAGGGAGAAAAGCTGTAGAATATCATTATCAAGAAAAGAAAAGAAATAAGACAGAGGCTTAGGCCCTAGCATAACGATGTTGGAAGGGTAAAGGGAGGGTATTTGATGGCGGGTTCTTCATTTTTAGATCCCGGTTGGCGGATGACATTTTGCGGGCATTTCACAGCGGTAACCCGCTTATGACTTAAGTGAAGTTATTCTTTCTATTTTGCTCCAGTCGAGGTTGGTGCCTGGAGGAAAACACCCGAGTGTGTGTATATTGCACCCAGTGAGTGATTTTCCTTTTAGTTTATGATAGGTTTGTGTCGCCATTTGCCAGCAGGGTTTCAGTCAATTATTCCACTTCGTGACATGCCTCAACTTCTGTCATCCAACGTAGGGTTGTAACTTCAATCCGTTTTCGTGATCCATTTCCTCGCAGCTCAACGAAAACGATTCTCGTTGGCTGGAATTCGTGATTTTAACGAGATCCAAAAGCCATGGGTCGCACTAGAGGTGCTAACCAACAGGAACCTAGCCTTCTGCTCTTCCTGACAAACCTCCATTATTTCCAAATAATGTAGCTTTTGCGCTGGAAACTTAGTTTCGAACAGAAGACACATTGCAATTTTCGAAAGATTTGCTCTGTTAGCACTGCATGTCGAAATAAACGCAGCCTGAAAGATTTGCTTAGGATGGTGTTGTGAACCTGTGGTGCATTGTCATTAGGTGCAAAAGTAATATTGAACCTTACTGCACTTAGTCGTTGCCTGAAAACGCGAATTATATCGGATAAAACTAAATCCGGATATTAAAAGAAGCAAATCACTCGTTCTAAATTGATTTAGTTTTCAAGGCCCCAATACTTGTGATCCTAATTTTTCAATGCGAAGTGGGTTTTTGACTAGATAGTGCATCAATGTTTGAATATCATTCTGCATTATAAAAAATTAAAAATACATAATTTTTGGGGAGCCTTGAATTTACATTTTTTTTTTATTTAGGGGGATGTGATATGAAAAAGTTCGAAACCCCTGTGCTATAGGCTAATTCATTTCAGGAAGTTTTACACAGGCTTTTAGGTAGTATTAGGTGTTTATAATTAAAACAGGGTTCATACCGCCAGGGAAATGTGGACATTTTGCCCAAAAAGGCAGGTAAAACTTTCAAAAAAAAAAATTTAAATTTTGTGACTTAATATTAATATTTCTAAGAATGTCTTCAAAATTACATTAGGATTAATTTGTTGTAAAAATTTTGCCTACGGCGTTCTTAATTCTAAAATGTACGCGGGGTCGCGACGAATGAAAATGCAAATTTTTTTCAAAAATATTAGATGCATGTACTTTAGTGGGCACAATGTGGAAAATATAGTTACTTTTATTTACAAGTGATATTTTTATTTGATAAGTTAGGGAAATTGATCAGGTTTAGTCAGGGAAATTGAGTTGCAAATTTTGGTATGAACCCTGCAAAATACAAGATGATCATTAGGATCAGTGCATGACCCGATAATAGTATCGGTTTCATTCATACAACCCACTGCATATAATGCTTTTTTAATTGCTGGTATGGCTGCAATAATGGCCAGCTACAGTACACACATAGGTGTCATTGGTACGAGTTTGATAAATATTTGCCAAAGGGCACACGTGCACGCGTCAATCGCTATTGTTCAGCTTGACATTTAATGGGCCCATTTTCACTCCGCCAAATATCAAACATTCGGTTCTATTGAACTCGTGTGGACATTTGATGGCTTCAAATACGTATCGTTTTCACCCTCGTTGGCGTGAAATAACTTTTATTCGGAAAAGCTGAGCGTATGTAAATATGGGATGTGACAACTGGGCCAATGTAAACACTAGACATATTGAAGTACCCCAATCGAAAGTACTTTCAGCGTTTTGAAGCTCCAAGAAGCCATTCGATGCTTTCTAATATCCCTGGTGCCTTGCAAATATCACGTTGAAGTGTCTGGGCACATCATCTGAGACTATTAAGTCAGGTTATGAATGTTCAAAGCGACCTTTTTTGTAGTCAGCACTTTGTAATTTTGCGGTTTGGATGAAAATCACGTATAGGACGAACGCACATTCTGATGAAACATGTCTGCTTGGACCTTGTGCAAGACCTAGCACATTTTTGTTTGCATTTTCAAAATTTGAACTTCAGTTGGGCTAAATAACAAGGGATAACCGCTGGGGCACAATGTTATAACTGGGCAACGTTAATTATTTAAAATTGTAAACACGTTGATCTTTATTTTACCAAATATTTTTGGAACATTTCAGTGACACGCTCTAAACTCTACTGTATATTATAACTGGGTTTGCATAAAGCGTATAATAAAATAAAACTACTGACATAAAACACAGTCGACAAACCGCATAAGACGAACTAAGTTGAAAATCATAAATTTAGCATAATCCATCGGGGTATTCTGTTCCCTGTTTTTTTAATACCGAGTAATAAATCACCTTGGCGGTTGCTAGAAATAAATGCGCTGGCATTTACTAGCCGAAATAAACTACATTTCATCAGCATTATGTTTTATGTTCAATTCGCGTCATATGAATTCATATTCAGAACTGCTTATTTATAATCATTTCATTCCTGGGGATACCCTGGTTCGCAGCAGTTTTATGTATTGTGCACTGTGGGAACAGTAATGGGAATAATAGGATTATTCCTTCCTTTCATCAATGTGCAAATTTATTTCTGATGTTTTGTTGACATTCTCACTTGCTTCCAGACAACATTAATCACACAACATATACACAGTACGATTTGTTAACCCCAATCTGTTTATCTGGGCATTAATCACTTTCTCGCGAACCTGTCCTTCTCATTTTTTCTGCATTCATTTCGATTTTTAAATTTAGCCCAAAATTCTACAACAAAGGGATTTGCCTTATTATAGCAAGAAAGATGCAGAGATTCTCTTTAGACCTTGATCACACAACATTTCCATGGACCTTCTTAAGAAATTCCTTCATTCTCTTAAGAAATTTTCAGAATTATTACTAATGATGAAAATGTCATAGGCTAAGTTTTTTGAGCAATTAAGATCTCCATTGACTTAGCCCACATTTCCATATCAAAACTGTTTTGCATTAATAATAATTTAGGAATGGCAAAGGGAAAATTATTTAGAAACACAAATTCATGGATGATGGTTTTACTCACACTATGAAAACACGACTTATTAATAGTCAAGGGAATGGCTGAGGGAACATGGTTACTGTGCGGATTTTGAAAACCGATCAGTGATATGACCGAATATCGATGCAATCTGTTCAACTTCAGCACACAAAAAAACATTATTTGGTTGATGAAATTCGTTCATATTTTATCGCGGATTTTTGATATCTGCTAAAATGACAATATAGAGGTTCATTCAGTGACATTTAGGAAGAACAATAATGTCCCTGACTTCTCACCTGTACCGTGTATGTGCCAAACCCTGAATCAGCCTATTTTTATGAAAATGACAGCCGAGCTAGACAAAATATGAACACGTTTTCTTTCGCATGAAACATAACTCTTGTTCTTGCACCTCAAACAACTTGTTAGTTTTTTTTAAGAAAAAACAGCTTGTGCCATCGCATTCCTCGTGTACTGTGTGGGTAGTCCTGTTCGTAACAAAGGTAGTGCCACGTGGACACTGCTGTATCAAAGGGAGCTTTGGGAGTTCAAAAGCCATATGGGGCACTTGTCATAATTTCTCGTTCCACCTTGAATTTACAGACACGATATACGGGTGCCTGCAGGTGGTATGAGTTTATACCAGACAACTCTGTAGGTTAGAAATTGGCAAAAAATGCAGAAGTGGAGGGATGCACGAATTTCAGCCCTGTAGCCTCTTGGTCATATTATGGATCGGACCATGAAAAATGTACTGGATTTTTTTTTTTACTTACCAACAACACCAGCCGCCATATTCCGTATTTCCTGGATGCTCGAAACGGTTTTTGCACACCTGCATAAATATAATTTCAGAAACTCCAGTCTATACGATAATAAATAACAGTTTTAGTTGCCGAGCCAGGTTAACGACTCGTGATGGTTAGCAATGGGTATATTCAAGTTCGAATAAGGCAAAAAGCAGATTTTTTTTCCCAAAATGAGAAACTCCCCTGATCCTAAATTGTTTTCTCATGACTGAACAAATTGCAAAGGGCTGCAAATACAAACGAAAAATTTCTCGCCACTGTTAAGAAACCTGCTTGACGTCCTCTACCCAGTAAGATTTTTTTAATTTATTCCACTTTTTTCTTTTTTATTCTTTGGCAAAGTTTCTAGTTTATTAATGGGTATTTTCACTTCATCATCCCCCTATGAGTAAAAACGAACGTGCAATTATGAAACCGTTGACTTACCTCTGTAGGCCATTGGTAACTTAAAGGTAATGGATGCCCCTTATTGAAGAAAACAACAAATTCCTTCTTCTAAACTACGATTTTGGCTTTCATTCAAATCTATGGAAGTAATATTTCCATTTAAGTCTTACAAATGAATGGACAGTAGTTTTAAGCATATTGATTAAGAGTTTTTAGGCCTGTTGATGCGTTGGATGAAGGCATTATTTTGAATGGACAAATTTTTCTTTTAATTTATAGGAAAAAGCGGTGATCTATTAATCATGAAGAAAAGAATTCAAGTAGGATCTACACTGATAAATTCGTAAACGGCTGGGTAATATCAACCAAGCCAAAACTGTAGCTAACTACTGTATCTCAACATTATTGAAATAAATATTCATTCGAGTTCATTTGTCCTCAGTAAGTTTGTCATTATTATTGTTTTTTGCATCTAAAGGAATAGGGGGTAAACCATAGCTATATTGTAGTTTCATTGTAAATATACATCACATTTATATTACATGAAATTACAGTTAGAGAAAAAATATTTTAAATATATTTTAATCATTTTTGCTGCAAGAAATTCTTAAAATAAGAAGATAAATATTACTTTTTTCGTTCACTTTGCCATTTATATACTGGTGCACTATCCGCTGTCCCAGGCTTAATACGGGTGCAGGAGGGTCCTTTTTTATCCTGCAACAAAAATGCAACAAAATCCATCAACGTTTTCAAATACATAATAAATACATGTATTCCATAAAATATTCCAATCTAATGTACAACAATTAGTTATGCAGACTCAATCAAGCCAAATCATTGTTGTTGTAAAAAAAAATCATTTTTTTAAGGCTTAATACTTCTTTCTGACTCGAGAACAACCACTTTAAACTTAGTGGAGTCAGCCATTTGTTCACCAATGTGGGTTACATGATTATTACATTGCCCAGGCACACAAGGTAAGTAAGGAATTGGTAGAGTTGGCTAAGAAGAGCACCTGGAGCACGTTTCTTGGTCCGGCCATTAGTGGTCATCACGGGGAGCTTCTTGTGGGATTAAGAAATAAACATTCCTCTCACACACGAATCCTAATTAATGGCTTTTAAAACACGAGGTTTCATTTGGTCAACCCACTCAGTGCCACACTTTCTTCCTTATCTTGACATACGTATACATATCATTGGCTAACATTTAACGCCGTTTTTTTTTGTGGGAACGTGTGTAAAGACATTCCCTTTAAATTACCATTTTATCATCAGTGTGACCAAAAACCGGTCTTATTTAGCTTCACCCCCACCTAACCAAAGAAGAAAAAGACTGGAGGAGAGAGGAAGAATGTGCAAATTAAGTTACTCATTCACAAATTTATTAATTTTCGTTTTTTCAAACCATGCCAGGCTCAGAAATAAGTTCATTCAGCCGAATATAATATACGACAAGTAAACTGTCAGCGTGTAATCGGGCAAAATGACTGCAAGGTCATGTAAACCCTACACACAATTACATTAAAATTTGGGCTGGTTTCCATTCATTTTAAGAATAATGCACAAAAATTGCTGGTGTTAGACAATAGCGGTCTTAGACATAGGCATTAAGTCAGTGTTTCCTAAACTTTTTCCTTCACTACCCAAAAATAGCTAATCAGAAAGTCCATTTTACCCAATTCAGGTAAAATATTAATCATATTATAAGCAAAGTTGTTTAATCAAATAATAAATACATGTTAGACTTGTTTTAGACTTAGAATATTTACACACACCAACTGATCACTTTTTTCAGAGAATTTCTTGAAAACTTTTATGGACATTTTACGCACTTTTAACCTACTTTTAGGTAATTTCCCCAGGTTTGGGGAAGCAAGGCGTTACATTCGTGAATACCTTGGCGAACTTTCTAGTGAAACGTTGACTAAATTATTAAAATTAAAGAGCTAAATATTTCAAACATCAATTAAACACTAGCAATTTTTTCATTAGTTTTGATTATAATTTGAAAAAATAGGGGTTAAGTTAACTACTTTGTTTATTGCGGATTCCTTAACGACAGGCGAAATACAGGTCAGTGAAGGGCCAGGAGGCGAAGTATAACAAAAAAGTACATATATTAGAAATCTTACTGCCAAATATCTCAAAATGTATAATGAAAGATCTACGGGAATACATGTTCAAATAAATGAAAGATGATAACTGCAGAGCCACAGGAGGCCCAATCAGCGTGTCATGCTCTTTCCACACAGGATATACCTTAAATAGAGAGTAAAACTCACTGGTATATGCCGCAGGTGGTTTTCAATATGGAGGGTTTGAAAATATCAGGAACAGAAGAACGAGAAAAGCACGACTCCAAACGCAATGGACCACCTGCCATAAGCCCGGAGTCGAAATAAATGGCAAATGCGACTCGTTCGCAGGCATATTTATGAACATGGTGGAGGGCATAACGTGTGCATATGGCTTTCAAATGCAATATTTCTTTTTGATATGCCAGAAGTCTGCGTATTTCCCCATTAACCGGGGTGATTCCAGCCTGCAAATCAGCACGGGTTGTTTGTTAGAGCAGCGGGTCATTAAAATATGGTTTCGAAACGGGGGTCTCTTCATTTTTTATAACACATGTTGGGATTATTTCGAGGACCTCAGCTACGACTATATTTAGTGACCAAGATAAATTTCACGAATTTAACAAAGGGTAATCTAGGTAAATCCTGAATGTACCTTATTCACTGAAGCATACAATGGGAAGCTCTGGCAACACTGATTTCGAAATCAAGGTGTTTATACATGTAATTTAACTTGAAGATCTGGTTGTTAACTATCAACACCAAAAAACAACAGAAAACTAGAACAACCCTGCCTTAAAGTAGTTCAATTTAATCGATGTTTAGCCAAAGTACACCGCAAAACAAGTTTTCTATATTTTTCATTTGGCTAGACAGAAACCCCTTTCATTATTTCGATATTTTGCTCATAAATAATTACTTGAACAGATCCCATGCTTTCGCACTATTTGCAGAAGGAACGTACGAAAAATGTCAGCAGTAATTGAATCAAGATGAGTCGACTTTGCTAATGTGCAAAGATATTTTTCCCCAGACAAACTTATTAGGGAATTCATCGATTAGTGCGCTCGGCTTGTTAATATTTTTCTTCACAGCATTCAGCTATTGAAAAAACCTTATTTACATTACGTGACGAAAGCGCTTTGACTGCCTATATAATTTCGACGCTCTGAGGCCAATTCTTCAAAGCGTTATTTTAATGAAATCTTTTTCAGTAATTAAGAGCCACTTTAGCTTCCATTTCAAGATATGCATGTATATTATAAATCAGGTTTCTTGTATGTTTAGTGTAAAAATGAAATTTTTTATGGCGACTCTTTTAAAACCAAAACTATCAATAACATCCAAGGTTCTGGTCAAAATATAAAATACCTTCTGAATTCAAATTATAATGAAAAAATATTAAAAATTCCCCTGACTTTCCCAGATTCAAAGGATTTCCAGGTTTTGTGGGACCCCTGTTTAGCAAGGCAACCTTAATAAATACTGTATAATAATATGAAACTCGCCACTGCTATTAATTAAGATTCATTTGGAAGCCACCGTAGATTGGTAAAATTTCATAACATACAATTTCCCAAGATTTTATGTTGCCCCGTTTATCAGTCATCGAGACTGAAGGACGTTTCAGCGAGCTATGGCATTGCCGAAATAAACCTTTACTAAGCGACCACTTAATGTCACCCATAAAATGTTCACCAATTCTCGACAATTCATTCTCCACTTTCTAGATGAACATTTGGATGGGTCTTCCAGATATAAAACAGAGAAAAACAAGGGGTGATTTTACTTACCATTAAATTCCGTTTCATTTCCATTTTTTGACACAGGACTAAAAGCTTCTTCTCTCTGTCGATGCGATTAGATAATTCTTTATATTCCCTTTCTCTCTCCCTGCCAGTTTTCTAGGAGACAAAATAAGAGATACATGTAGAAAGACGAACATTAATTACCGGGAACAAAAAAGCAAGGATGAAAAAAATAAAAGCGTGTTTTTCTTACTGCCACACCTCACAATCACAAGTTTGCATTTTTTTCGAGGCCCTTCCTCTTCGCCTATTCACATTTAACATTTACTTAGTACTATCAATTAAATTCTTAACGGGCATTTTTATCTCTGCTTTTTCTCCTCACCATCAAATTCCCACCCTCGACATTTACAACAAAAGCTTTCTGAAATCTACAGCATTATTTCTTTCATTGATGGCTCCTTGGCCTGGAATGCAACCCCTTTTCCTCTGTGTTTGTAAGAACCTCGCTCCTTGAGCACCTCTCAAGAAAGGGCATCATGGCTTGGGCATTTTAAATGGGTTTCTATTTTTACGTAAATTTTCATCAGTATTTCAATTAGGCATAAACTGGCATTGCATGGTCAAGCGAGCATTTGGTATACAGCAGTCGTTTGTGCAGTAATTAATGTAATTAATCTAATTCCAGAAACGTTCTATTCAATATTCATTGTTTCTCAACATTTGAAGTCAATATGCTCACAAATGGTATTGTTCATGCCTCAAACATCTAATTCCAGAAACGTTCTATTCAATATTCATTGTTTCTCAACATTTGAAGTCACTATGCTCACAAATGGTATTGTTCATGCCTCAAACAATTTTTAAACGACAAGCTATGGCAGACTCCTTATAGTAGTATTAAACCTTGCAAATTAAGCTCCAAAAATCAAAAGTGGATTTATACTTGCATTGTATAGCCGTTGATCATTAACTAAATCAGGCCTGTGGCCAGTTGGCAGTTTTTGACATTTTTTCACATCCCAGCATCTGATTTTTTTTTTTAAATTTTTGCACATGCTATTATCTATGTCCATGAACATTTTTTCATATACAATTACCTGGGTTTTTTCACACTTTTTCACATGCAAATATCTAATTTCTTCGCATTTTTCACCTAATATTTCTGACAAAATTTAGCATTTTCAAGAGCAACTGAGCATTAGCATCGGTTCTCAAACTACGGACCTGACCTACCTACAATATTGAGAGATGATTTGTAGACATACTGCATTTTTAAGATTCTTAGAAATATTAGTCTTCAAAAGATATTAGTCCTCAAATTGTAGTATGTTTTTTAAGAAATAAAACCTTAATGGAAGAGAATTCCTCAGTTTTACGCTGGATTTCTTGTGAAATCCAGCGTAAAATTACATTCGTGGTAATTTTATCACTAATTTTCAAATATTTTTCACAAAAGTTATAAATTTTCAAATCCACATCCCTGCTAAATTAATCACTTTGGAATAGAGTGTGGGTTTTCAAATTCTGTTTATTCTGCCTACATTATTTTCTGAATGTTAATAAACGACTCTATAGGCAACCTACTAGTATATAATTTATCCAACGTAATACAAAACTTGAAAACCAGTTCAAATTGGAAGGTATCTACGTGTACGTGTAGGATAAGCACCTCCTCAATCAAGCCCATTGTTCGTTTGCTATCCAAGAGCCCAAATTAGAGGAGTTCTAATGGCTGCTGTTTGTCATACTACGCGTTTATTGCATTTTCTTCTTCTTCACCGTCCCCATTTAGTTTCTACTTAGGCTATAAAACGAGCTGAGTGTACGTTAGCAAAGTGTCACGACGAAGCCTGCATTGCTCTCCATAATTAGATGCAAATTAATGCAGATAATCCATCCATGTAGTTCTACACGGTATCTTAACTGTGCTACGCTTAATTAGCTCGGTTTTGTTATCGTACCGCAAAAATCACCAGGCTTTGGCTTCATTTGCGCAATTTTCTGTCCTTTTTGGGCAATTCTTTATAGTAATGTCTGTGACAGGCGATAACGTGGGGGGGGATGAGTACACGGAAGACGACAGGGTGTCCATGGAAACCACTGGAGAAGTGTATTAAGCTCAACATCCAAGAGTTCTAAGAATTGCGTTGAAAACTCACATAAAACCCCTTTCTTTAAATGATACAAAGTTTCCATACGCTCATATTTGTAATGAAAACGAATATGACTAGAGCAAAATACTTTATTTGGGCTAGTTAGCCTACTTCATGGTGACTACCAACCAGGAAAACCGGAAAAACTCAAGAAAGTTGAATTTTTCAGTCTCACCAATCTATTTTCTGAAAAATCTGATGCACAAAAATGATTGGCCTAATAATCAATTCCAACATTTCCAACAATGAATTCTAAGATTTAACTAAATTGTTTTGCTCCACACCACATCTCATTTTATTGTTGTAATGAAAAAATGAAACTTATTGCATTTTGCTGTTGTAGAATCACATCTTCAACATTTTGAGTTTACTCTTTATATGCGTGAAGTGATCCCCATTGGAAGTACAAGCTATTTAATTTATTTTCAAAAAAAAATATAGTGTATTGGCACGCATATACAGTATAATTAATTCTTGGAATGGAGAGAAAGATCAACAGAATTTTGCAATTTAAAAGATGTTCGGAACATGTTGCCTCGACATAAATTAGAAATTTCCATTAAATCAATTTTAATTGCCAGTATACCTACAAGGTTTCTTTATATTATTGTGATTTCACTAGCTTAATTCACACTAGTATTTTTCTATTAAACTGTATTCACTTAGATCCCTAGATCACCAGAATGAGAACATGGTCCTGGGGAAACTGAGGGAATTCGTTTTCAAAAATCAAGTCACCACGTTACTTGAATCATTTGTGTTTGATCTGAAAAAAACATTCAATATTTTTTTAGCAATTAATGTTCATATGTATGGGGATATGACTTTAAGGTGAAAAAACTAGTGTGAAATTAGTGGCTATAAGCTTATATGCACGTGTAACATGATCATATCGTTCCATAAATTCGCCCCACAAAATTTCCGTCAGGGATCGCTCTACGCAGGGACCTGGTCCATACCCAGCAGAATGCCAGAGTCAAAGGTCCATCGTTAAAATCTACTTGGCAAATTTTAAAGCGTGCATATTTTCATTCTCGATTATGCTAATTTTTCAATATTTAACCCAAACAAGAGTACACGCTCTTTGGGAAGGGTGTGAAAGTCACGATTGTTTGAAAATTCAGCGAGGACCTTTTCAAGGCTGCCAGGACCCAAAAAGTGCCATCTGGCGGGTGCGACGCGAAACCCAGTGGGTGTGGGATCCCCCAATATGTCCCCCTTTGCCCCAAACGCCTTTCAGTGTTTCCAGAGGGAGTCAATACCCCCAATGATGGGCGCTGACAGGAGACGAGCCCAGTTTCGGTCCCACAAAAGTTTGGGCCCCTGTCCCTTCAGGTTCAATCAGCCTTTTCTCCCGCCATCTGTCAACGCGAAACGAAAACTATTCAAGTCCCCCTTTGTTGTGGTTGCCTATTAGCCGGCTCAGCACCTTTACTGGGACCCCCCTTCTCTCCTAATTCCCCCTATAAGTCTCCTGGTCCGCCATTTTCCATCCCACTAACGACCCACACCGTCCAATATTTTATATTTTCATCTACGTTGCTCTAAATCACTTTAACCCAGGCAATCCCTCTCGTCCAATTTCAACCGATTGAATTCACTTCGACCGCTAAAAACCTCGGGACATTGGCGAACAATCAGCCATTTTCACAGAGGATGAAATTAGGATGATTTCTAGCCACTGCACTAGGGGGCAGTGGTCCGGAATATTTTCAAAAAAACAAATATTTGAGGTGGCCAAATCGATAAATTTGCATTATGAGAACGCGACGAATTAGCGAATCAAAGGGCTCAATGATGGCTCCTCTTAATCAGATGACAAACGTTTGCACACATTAATCCAGCAGCCTCGCATAAAGCACCGTATTGAATAAGGATCTAATTAACAATTAACTAAATGCTCACTTTGAAGTGAAACATGCTACGTTACTCAAATTAACAGACATGCACTTCTTCGTAACACTCTGTATGCTTAAGTCGCAAAACCCAAAAGGAATTCGCTACAATGACTCATTTTAGGAAAATCTGTCTTGATTTCGTGAAATTACGATAAATTTCCAGTTTTTAAAACAAATTTACCTGACCACCGAAAATTTAAAAAATATTACATATGTCAAGGTGCATGTATTGTTTATTATGTATATAAATAGGAGGTGAATCCAAAATGTCCATATAAGGAAACATTAAATTTAGATTACATTTAGTTTTTGATTTACTCTTCAGACAATTTCATTATTGATTCTACTATAACTGAGTTACAAGGGGGTTGACTTTTGAGTTAATTGATTTTCATGTTAACACTGATGCCAGACTTTCCCTGACTTTTCCTGTCATTATTTTGACAGTGTGCAGGGTTCCCACTCAAATTCTCAAGTCGATTTCCTTTTCCTGAAGGAAATCATTTTCTTTTCCTGACAAGAACAATTATGGATTTTGTCTCAATTTAATAAAAAAGATGATGACTAATCAATTGGCTGTTGCAAACTATCCGGAGTGTACAATCTCTTGATTTTTGAGTTAACTGATTACTAGCTATGGGAAGCAAATATAACATTGATATCAGACTTTCCCTGACTTTTTCAGAATAAATTAATTTTCTCTGACAATTCCAAGCCTTGTCCATTTCTATGACAAATTACAAGTTTTCCAGTTCTGGGAGAACCCTGCAGCATTTTCAAGTAGCTCGCATCCAGCAGAAGTCAGGACAATTTTGGCAAACATAGCGCCAAAACCCAAATGAAAGAAAATGGTCGTCACTGTAGCAGACAAGTAAAATGCCGCAAACTGCTCGAGGAGGAACTCAACTACCCATGTAAGTTGAGGTAAGAATGTCATTTCTGCCATGTTGGAAGGTTCTGGCAACCTTTGTTCCATTGAACACGTCCAAAAAGCATTGTTTTCGTTACAGATCCACAACCGAGTATGCACCAAGTGTCCTGGACGACAAAAAAGCTGCTAATCTGGTCCCTGTTTATGGGAAACACGTTTGAAGGAGAGTGTTAGCTAATTCTGGTGTTTGAAGTGAGTGCACAGAATAGCAGCTGTACAGAAAGAATATCAGTGGCGTCACTTCAACCTCAGCGACAGGGAGAAAAACATACGTGAGTCCGTAACGTCAAAGCCGGACCCTGACACTAGCCCAGGCCAGGTTTAGTGCTCTTCCCCACAGAGATCCCATTGAGTTTCTGGGAGCACAATGGGGCACAAAGGCCAGAGCCAACCCCCGAGAGCTGTATGCCCAATCCTATTTGAGGCAATTTTTCCCCCTGCTTCCTTTCTACAACTGCCTTATTGTGATGAGATGGCCGGAGCAGGGAGCAGTGACAATGGTGCGTGGGGCGTAAACCCGAACGGGGGCAACAGGACCCAGGAGGGAGCCCTTGCCACGCAGGGTGGGATGCCTCCCGCATTTTGATTAAATTAGGGAAGGGAAAAATGAAAATGCGGTGGGTTTCGTGCGGCCCCCTCCCCCCACCGAAGACTTCAATAATCAGATCTCTTACAGATAATTGTCATAATATGCCCAATTATGTACAATAAGAGCGTTTGGCCAAACCCAGGCTAAAGTGACGAGATGACAGCTCGGGATTACTCGAGGACAGCAACTGCTGTCGCCGCTTCGAGAGGGCCTCTGTGGGCCCTTGGAGGAGGGCGGATTAACCGAGGTAGGACATAGTCAAACAGCCATCCGTAACATGTCGAGTGTCAAATCCATTGTGCCGCACTGTCAGAAGCATTCTGGCAGAAAACCCACAGCCCATCCATTGTACGTTAGCAGCTAACTGCTTTCAGGCGGCCATATTTGCTAACCAGGATTCAGGCAAAGCCACACTTAACGTAGGCTAAAGAGGGCGAAACGTTGCTGGTAATGAAAATCAATGCTTTGCACATTCATATGACAATGAAGGAATGATTCAGAAAACTTTCAGCAAAGCAGACAGTGGGTGGACGTAAAATGTAATAGCAAAGAACAGGAATGTGAACGTCGACATCATCGGGTACATTCAAGTATTATGACATCGTCTAGGGGTGTCAGCCGAATGTAGCAAATGACGATGGAAGAAAAAAATGACAAATTTAAAAGACTGCAGATAAATGATGGAGTCGATCAATTTAAGAGCTGTAATGTGAACTTCGAGATCTTAGGGACATTCAAGTATTATATCAACACCATGATGAAGCCAACATTGATGTTTTTCAAAAAGTGGTTTTAAATACATTATCTGAGTTCCAGTTTTCCAAAAATAATTTGTTTATGGCGTTGTTTTGCATAGTATTCCCCTTATTGTGACTTCTGAACGGTAGTTCATTATTTACGACCTAATTTTCAGAATTTTTTTGGTCAACAATTATCAGGGTTCCCGCTCAAATTGAATTTTCAACTTGCCTGACTTTCCCAGGTTTTAGGAAAAATTTCTCTGACTTTATCAAAAATTGATTTTGTTACTTCAAAAGTTGAAAATCTTAAATGCTTTATCTCAAATCAGCAATTTCATCCTATCGCATAACTGACTACATGTACATGTAGATACGCCCTCTCTTGAGCAGCATCATAAACAAATGCAATTCAACATTTCAGTTTATGGCAATTTAAAGCTGGCAATATAACTGATACAAATTTACCTGACTTTACATGCAAATTGAAATTTCCTTGACTTTTCTAGGTTGTCCCAACTTTCCTGACAAATCAAGGTTTTCTAGGTCAGTGGAAACCCTGAGTACTTCACCTTTTATGTCCGAAAATCGCGAAAAGCGATGACATAATATGGTAACGCCTCCTTCTCTGGTCAGCACAAACTTTTTAACAGTTTCAGTCTAGGGTTCTACTCAAACGTCATTAAAGGGGGCTGTCCAATAAAGGTGGGGGTTTAAGGGTATAAAAGTCGATTTTTTGATGGACGTCGTTTATGCACAGTCCCACATAGGCGCCTCGAACAGACTGAAAATCGTCCATAAAATCCAGGCCATCGATATTGCTCGAAACATGCAAAAGTGGAAAATTCAGGAAAATTTCAGGCCTGGACAAAATTCACTGGAGCGCTGCCAAGTGTGAAAATGGCATTTCGTTGGGGCCCCAACTTTCGGTTTCGGCATCGGCAATGGGTTATGCGCCTCGAAATAGCCCATTTGGAAAGAAAAGAATAAAAACCGAAATTTATAACTGATGTAAAAGTTGTGCGGGGGTATCAGTTTTGACTTTTTTTTCCCGCTGCCGATCTATAAATCTCCTTTTAGTTTCCCCCAATTGTTGAGAAAATCAGAAAACAGGAAAGCGCCGACAATGACAAAATAAAAAGTGCAGGGTCCAATGAGAGCGTCTGACGTGCCGTTAACTTGAGTTGTGTGCTCGGAGCACAATTGCAGCCACGGAGGATTGGTGCAACTTCTTTATGACGGGATCAAACCCATCACTATCAGAAATGATAAACGCGTGGAAGGGAAATCAATTTCAAGTGGAATTGCAAAGTCAGAGGAGCAGAAGTGGAGCGGAGCAACGCATCAAACAGAAATGATGACAATGACCGGGGTCACGGGGATGTTTTTTGCACAGACCTCGTCACAAGCATCCAGAAAGTCAGCGCCTAATGACACAATAGAGTGACAAGTACTCCATTGTAGGGTTGCTCCGATTATATGACATCCACTCTTCCCATAAAGCCCTATCACACTGAATGAGTCGCTGATTTCTCCACCAGAAACACTAAGCGCCCTGAATTATGACCCAATCGCAATTGCGAGCTCTGAAGGGACTCACCACTGGCCAGCCCTTTGTCTCAACGATCAACGGCTGCGGTCAATACATTAAATTTAAACGGCTCTATTTATTGCGGTCAATGGCATATACCGAACCACCAATAACAATTAATCAGCATAGGCCCGAAGCTACGATACATGTACCGTGTACCCCGAACTTAGTGTTTCCTTAGTAATGCTGCAAACTGTGATTATTGAATCAACACATCAACAATGCTAAAACAAACAGTAAGCATCCAAATCTATCAATGATAAATGGCGCATTTCGTATCCATTTTCCGACGACTCCTGCTTTCATCTGCAGTGTACAACATCCCAACAAGATGGTGGCAGAAAAGCAGATGATGTTTAAATAGCAAATTCACTTGCCGATTCCATGACTTTTCAATGACTTTTTCTTGCTTCAAAAAATGTTCAATGCCTATTAGAATTCAGGGTCGTTTAAGTTTTATGTCTCAATTTTTTGTGTGAAAATTCCATGATCCTGATGTAAATTTCATTTCATGACTTTTCCATGGCTTCCATGACTGGCAGACACCCTAAAATAGTTATCACACACAGGAACGACGATTTTGATCACTAATTTTGCATCATAAAGCAAAGATAGATGCACCATTGCTAATTTTTTGAAGAATAAAACTATCACTACGTTTGCATGCACTCTTTAATGCATCATTTTCTGAGAAACTAATGCATCATTACTGCTTAAATAAAGAATAAAACTATTTCAAAAGAGAAATTATTTTAAACATGTACGGGTCGGTACATGTATAAATTCACATACCTCGAGTGTTTCGCTACTCAATGGACATTTTATCGACTTGTTCTTCAGCGTGTCCATCTTCAGTCGGTTAAAAGTTCGGTCAATCAACGCAGGATGCGTATCCAAATGATTTATGACGTCAAACTTCTTAGCTGCGATTATAAGAGTCAGAAAAATCAATTGCAGCCCACTGAAGAAATTACATGTACAATCTCGTACTAATAAACCTACCACGTTGTAAATTATTCACAAAGAATGTATGCTTGTTCTTTGGTCGGTTGGCCACATCTAACAAGTGATGTGAAGCTTTCAGGTTTTCAATTTTCTTGATTTCGTCAAATAGAAAAATCAAAAAAATGAAAACGATGGTCTAATCGTGTACAAATTACACCAAATGGTAACGGCAGCTGTGATAATTCCATAAATGATGTCATAACTGCAGATATACCTTCATTTCTGTGCTTCTCTTGAAATTAATGTACTTAAGATCTTGGGTTTGCATTAGCTTGATCTGCTCGCTAGTAAATTCGTCCTCCTTCGGCTTTTCATAATGGACACCATCCTACAAAGAAAAAGTACTTCGTTTAATACTAACTCAAAACATCGAAATTTTCAGCTGCTCCATAAAACACTTAATAATTAAATAATTAAAGCAAATTAGTTCAGTGTAATTGATCAAAGTGCTATAGATAAGTCAGTGTTTCAAAAACTTTTTCTCAGAAAGTACTTTTTACCCAATTCAGGTAAAATATTCATTATATTATCAGCAAAAATGATCGAATTTAATACAATGATACATTTGTTAAACTGTTTAAGAGTACTGGTACACACTAACTGATCACTTTCGTCAGAGAGGTTCTTATTCTACAAATTCATAATAAATTGTAATGCGTTTCTGAGTTGTAGTTACCCAAAGAAGAAATACTTTTACCCAATTTTGTGTAATTTACCCAGGCTTGGGTTTGAGTAGGAAGGTATTAAGCAGAATTTAAGATTACTGCGACAAAACACTTTTATCATTAAGATTTTCCATTTGGAGCAATTTGGTAAATGTGTTTTCAAAATCTTTTCAGGATTTTCTTCACTCTTGATAGACGCGAGAAGACAAACAAATAACACGAGATATAATGACAGAAACCGAAGTAAGAAAGAATCATATGGCATTGCAATTTCCACGACTTTTCATTGGCGTTTTCATGACTTCAAAAAATGTCAATGCCTATTAGAAATGCCTAGTGCTTTCCAGACACATCATCTACCACCTTTGACGTTATGAACATTTGTCTAAAAACGTCGTAGGCCAATATGTAGACACTGGTAGACACCCTGTTGATTTTTTAATTGAAAGAAATAAGACAATAAATTTAAATTTTAATGCAGGCATGCATTCCAAGGGAAAGAGGATGCAATGGCATAATAAATGCGCAAGCCAAACTGAGGGAGAAAGTAGATATCATCTTTACAGATGGTCCCTCAACCATTTTTGAAACTTTGACAATTTGAAAGCTGGAAGGAAGTGCGAATGGTTGAAAGAGGTTTGAAAGACGCCTAAATTGCGTCAAAATAGCCGAGAAAGTAGATTTGAACCGAGTCGATAAGAGATCATAAAAAGGATCAAGGCAGACAACTGGGTCAATTTCCGAAGAATTTAAATGGTACACAATCTGTTACCTATTTGTAACAAACGAGAGGTCAGACGGCAATCTACTTGAACGATCACACTCGAGAGGTTACACGCCCTCCTATGATTATCAATCGTGGTCTTTGAGTGACTTCACCCTGACACTCCAGCAGCATGCAAAGAGTCTAAGAGAGAGTCTATTTGGTGGAGCAAATTTGTATTCACTTCACTGTGGAGCAGTTTAGAAAAGATAGGCAGAAAAGTCTAGTTGAACACAATGGCATTAAGAATTTGCATAACACAAGTCCAACTGTTATACCGTGAATTTCCAGTAGATTGCAAATGGGCTTATTCTTGTCTCTTGTACAATGCGATATTGGCCTCAGTACTCTCATGCACAAGGATGGCTTATATGCAAACTAAAGCCCAGAAGAAGAAAAAACCCACCAGAACATTTGTAGAAGGGAGGAGGAGGAGGGTTGCATTTATACGCTTATCTAAGTATGGTTATGTTATAAGGGCTTAGGACTTCTGACACTAGACTGCATCGGGGAAATAAAAATGTTATTTGGGATTCCGTACCATAAACTGCGTTACATGTTATAAATGGTGACAATATGGGAGGTTATTAGGAGGATGGTGCTGTATTTTACATCAGGGACTAAAGGTGGGAAGAATCTTTTTTTGTTCAACTCTGTATTTTATTCATACGTGCATGGTCTCCCCCAAGTTCAATTCCACTTCAATGAGGAGCACGAGGGTCCATATCCAAGGGCATTAGTGCGACCAATGCAGAAATAACATTTTTTATTCTTCGTCAAGTTTTTTCATCCTATAACATACCTCCCATAAACAGAATTGTATTTTTTTATCCTGGCCCGAACGCGAATCCATCAATAATGAATGGATTTTACTGGTAAAACAGAAGTGGAAGAGCCAATGTCATCTCTCTCTCTTTTATAAAAAGAAAGCTTATATCATTTCTATCTTTTTTTTCAACATTTCCCTCCTCCCTTCTGATCAAATAGTCTCATTTTTTTCCAAGACCGTCATTGTGAGGAGTGGAATAAAAGGGAATAAGGGATGAAGTACGAGGGGTAGGATAAACTTTGATGTAACCTGTATCGGGGATCATTTGCATACATTAACCATTTAGACGGTTATAACTGTGGTCCATGGGCACATAAACATGGAATTTTCTATCCACTTGATTGGCCTTTTACAAAGCAAATAGCCACGTACGATGGCTCGCAATACCACCACTACACTCACATCGAGATTCGCAGTGGAAAAATAGCAGACCATATCCAAACACAAGAAAAGAGTCACGTGGGTCTGCGAGGGGTGTTCCAAAAAGATTTGCGATCAAATGCTCTGGTTGTTTTTGATCAGTGTGTCCCACCCTTCAGCAGATAGCACCCCCTTTGAAATCAATCACTTCCAATAAGAATCCCCCCTGGGTAATAAATCAGCATTATCCATTTATTACAATAAATTTATCTGAATCAAACAAGATGTTTGGAAACTCTTTCAGAATCCTGCATACAGCAGAAACAACCGAGGTAATGCCAATTTCTAGTCCAACTCATACAATCCTACAATCTAGACTAAATTTTCTCAAATGGATCCAGAGACAAGTGAATATTTCAAAAGTAACCATTATGGAGTAGATGCTCCAATTGGTCATTATACAGGGTTCCCCAGAGATGCTATTTTTAGCTTTCCTGACTTTTCCTGGTTTTAAAAGAAATTTCCCTGACCACCTTGGCCAATGAAATTGCACAAATATGGCATATCAAAGTCACATCACATATAAAAAGCATGCTGATTATATATAAACATGAGATAGAACATATTTTCACAAGGATATAGCATATTTAGATTTTCTGAATTTCATATAAATAATTGTTTACCTTCTCGTTTCAGGTTTTCCATTTTTGGGGTAACCCAGTTATCGTAATTATAAGAAATTCCATATTTCCTAAATCACAAAAATCAAAATTTCGGCATGCATCGGGATTCTTTGGGATTACCCTGCAAATTTCGTTTCAAGTTAAACTTCAAGGGGCACTTTTTGGATGATCCCCTCGCATATTTTGGAGCATATAAGCAGCCAATATTGGAAATGGAAAAATTGGTGAATACGAAGAAGTGGGAGTGGGCACATTATAGGGCAGGACCAGAAAAAAAAGGCGTATACGTGTATGCGATGTAGAGAAAGCCACATCAGGTCGCACTGAGAGAGAAAGAGTACATTGAGATGAAAATGTTGCATGTTCATGCATACATTGTGAATATTAGAGCAAGTGTGCATTTGGTGGGGATTAGGACGAACTTCGAGTTTTCTCGGATGGGGCGAACACCACTAATCCAAGCACTTTAACTATAAACTGCCATGGAAGGGGGCCAGGGGGAGCTGACGGTTAAAGGGGAACCAGATACACTGTATAAGGGATCCATCCAATCAGCTTTTAAAACGGAGGATGGCGAAGATGTAGGTACATGTACATATTTGTGCGCTAATAAACCCGCTGGTTATGACATAATTCAGTGATTAACAACTGCTAATTTGAAATCAACATCATATCTCTTGAAATTCAATTCTTCATGCCAAGAAATTCTTCTACATGTCAATAAATAAAATCTAGAAGTCAATATATTCAATTTTACATATCAAGACATTCTTCTACAAGTCAATAGGGCCTACATGTATATTGGGTTGATAATTACACCCCACACCACATGACATTTTCGCTGACAGTATGGTAGTACATCTTACTTGTGAGTTGAATTGATTTGCATTTAAAAGTCCAACTGGCAGGGTATAACTGCAATTAATTGGTTATGATATCCATCCAAGCGATCCCAGGGTACATTCAAGATTTGGTACTGGATGACAAATGACGAATTTTAATCCAAATTTTTATTTTGTAAAATCAGCCTGAGGCAAAAATTCCATGCCCCCTAATGTAGGCACCCTGATACATTTAAAATATTTTGTCTGCAAACCTCAACAGTTCACAAAAACCAGCTTCAATGCAGAAAAACCGCTTGAATTTTCATGCATGTGACAAGTTCCCATTTCAGGAACAGCCGCTGGATGGCGCATGGATTGCATTGCTAACAAGATTTCTTTTCACATTAACAACTACATGTCCTAAGCATTCTTCTATAAACTTTCTAATATAAAAGTGGAATTAACAGGGGGCGCTCGCTAATCGGTCTTGGAGAGATGATAAAATACAGGCAGGTTATTGCTGGTTATGACATGTGGCGCTGCGGCTCGAGGCAAAAAATATTAATGCGCAATAATGGGATGTTATATTAAAATATTGCTACAGCGAGGAGGCGGGGCTTAGAGACAATGGAGGAGCTCCCCCATTGGCTCCACCGTGCTTCCTGTCGTGCGTTCGGGAGCGCCACATCCTAACTAATAGCGCTGATGAGCGAGTGCCATAGGCGGGCTCCATGGGATGGGTCATGAAACCATAATGGAAAACCTGGGCTTTTATGTAATCGATAGCTATAAAGTGATTTTTAAAAGGGCGGGAATTAATAATCATATACGCGGGCAGAGCCATGGTGGTGCACCGCACGCACCAACCGCCATCCCATGATGAGAGGGCGCTGAAAGCATTTCATCAGCAAATAAATTTATTTGTGGGGGTGGAGGAGATGCTACGAATGTTTTGCGATGAGATTTTCATCTTTTCATACATTATTCCAGAACAACATACTGTACTATTGCGAAATTTTAGTGATTTTTACTCAGGATAAAAATTGCTCCAAAAATTATAATTGTTTTCGAAGATGTCACCTGCCATGATAACCAAATTGCAGTGGCTGGTTTTGGTTCGATCTGAATTGGCACGATAGAGGACGTCCACCAAATCTGATTTACAATGAAACAACGACTAGGTGTTAACAGGATTATGTATTGCAAATTCCATAACCTTTCAATGACTTTTGCATGACTTCGAATTTTTTTCAATGCCTATAGTAGAATATGTTTAGCAAAAAAATGTGACTTTCAGACATATCCTCTGCTCAAGTGATGGCATATTTTTTTGCAAAACTGGATGACGAACGATTAATCATTTAATTTAACCCAAATTTTAATGTTGTAACTCAAATGCAAAAATTCCACGACCTGAATTTCATTTCATGACTTTTCCATTACTTCCATGACTGGCACATGAAACGAACGCGAAAAACAACGCCACAGAGGAATTTGCTACAAAACTACTGTATATATCAAACCTGGATTTTAAGCTAGAGTTCCCACTCAAATCCTCAAGTCGATTTCCCTGACATTCCCAGACAAACTTTTACAGGAGTATTTTTTTTTTAAATTAAGAAAATAGACGGATTTCATAACAATTTTTTATAAAAGATGATGGCTATTCAATTGCAAGTCGATTTCTCTGACATTCCCTGACAACATTTAAAATGAGGTTTTTTTTAAAAAAAATAAGAAAACTGATGGATTTCATAACAAATTTTTACAAAAGATGATGACTAATCAATTTCCTGATGCAAACCATCTCAATTTCCCTGACATTTTGTCATTTCCCTGTAAGCAAATGAATTTTTACAAAACATCAATGATGACTTCATCATTTGATCACCATCCCTTGAGATACTGGCATAATACTTGAACGTCACTAAGGGCGTCATGCAGTAACACAACATTCTGGGGCAGCAAGGGTGTAACAATCGCTGGATCAGTGCACCTCAAGACGTTTTGAAGACAACAGTTTCGCTTGACTGCAAGTCGAAATTCGCATCTGGTATCACACAACTGCGACAGTCATTGCGATGGGCCTAATCACTCCCTACGTCGCCACCGCCACCCCACGGGCCCCAACCACTGTCAACGTGGGATTAGGCATCCCGAAGCTCTCCCCACCTTTTCATCAAGTCGAAACATTAAATCCCTCATGGTAAATTTAAACAGCTGAACCTCGCAACGACACTATTTAGTAGCAGAAATATATTTATACGCGCAGCACACGCACTCGTTTTGGTATACGTACACCCCCACCCCCCCTTTACGAGACCCCACACACCCCCGCAAAGGGCCCCGTGTTTCTTCTCACCCAATCAGCATGCAAATATATGCGCGCCAGTCAATTTGCCGAATGCACACCTAGTTTGCTATGTATCTAAGGTCTCGACATTGCAAATGTGGTAATTTGCCAACAGCCCCGATGCCAAGTTCCACCTAATTAACGGCGACAGCATCTAATTAGCCTATTGCAACTCTTCCCATTTTGCTTTGTCCCTTTTCATTTTCATTCTTGAAGCAATGAATAAAAGGCAATATATCGCCTCGCCTAAAGCACGTCCATTTACGCCATGGACCGAGTTGGCTACGTAGGCCTATTGCCGTACGACCTATACCCATCAAACTAAAAGCGGAATAATTACGAGCGTGTAATCGACATACGTTTTTCCCCAACAAAATACGTATAAATAAATAAGCTTTAATGTTGTGCCATTTGTTGGGCCATAACTCGCCATTTGCACGCCATTGCGATTCAAATGAGTGCCACAGACCCAAATATTTGTCATGCGTGCATGCATGCATGTGGAACTTAGTTCGAAATGGGACAACTGCCCACTAATTAAACTATCCATTACTGTGAGAGTGCCAAGACAGGAAGCCACGTATTTTTGACAAAATCAGCACCATGAAACCACAGATGTGTGATCATATAATTACAAGGACCAATGTCGAGTTTTTAGGAGATTAAATACTGTCATCAGGGTTCGCACAGCTTTCCTAACATAAAATCGCTTGACTTTCCCATGCAGGTTTCCCATCTCAAAAATTTTATTTTCCCTTACCATTTTAGGGCTTCCCCATCGACCAATGTAAAGAAGACAAAACTGCTGTTCTTAAACTTAAATTTAAAAGTCAACATCCAAAAAAATTACATTAGAGGCTTGTACAAAATATAAATTATATAAACTTAAATGGAAGATACTGTAGCAGCCATTTGTATTAACCATCAATTTAGATTTTCGGGAAAAATAAGTTGAATTTTGCAAGAAACCGTGCTAAAGCATTATAAACTTAAGAGGTACTGGCAGTTACATGGTGAAAATTAGACAAACAAATCAACTGTGTTGAGGTAATTGTATAACAGTTCGTAAATTGGCGATTAAGCGCCTCGTGTCTTAATGATTTTCCCGCGGTCGTGCCATCATCAACTGCAAACCAATTGGACACGTAAGTGCCCAATTAAGACCCTTAAAAGAAACTGACCATAAACATCAAACACATGGTTCATGGACGATGCTTTTCTAAAAGTATCTGAAAAGGTGGCACGGAGTAGCATCGGGAGCATGGAAAAGCTAGGATAATCATAGCATGTTAGATCCACACAAAGTAGAGCAGGATGAAAAAAAAAGGAAAGGGCAGTACGACACCAAATGAACGAAGGAGGGAAAATCCTGAGTGATCTGTTAAAATTGCTGCTAACAACTGCGGTCAGTGCTTTGATGGACTTCATGATCCTCATTTGGTGAAGATCACTGCATGTGGGATTGTAACGAAATCAAGTAACAGCTGCTGCTACAATTTCTTCGAAAATGAGCCAGCAGCTTCAAACAGCCGGTCTCGTTATTGTCAACTCTTAGAGTTAATTTTGCAACATAGTCCGACCACTGACCAAAAAACTAATTTCAAGATTATTATTACCAATGTTGTCTACGAGCGAAAAAGACATGAAACAATACCAACGATCAAAAAAGAACAGGCGTTGTTCTCACGAGATCTCATTCAAATTCTAAAGTCGTTTTCACTGACATTTAAATGAGATGTAAACAAAAAAAATAAGAAAAATTATACATTTTATCTCACAGTTTTATGAAAGATAATGACTAATAAATTGCAGGGCATCTACTGGATTTGGTTTTGCAAATTCCATGACTTTTTCATGACTTCAAAATTTTTTTTTCAATCCTATCAGAATATGGGGTCGTTACCACTGAAACATTTAACAAAAATTACAAATGAAGAATTTAAACACAAATTTTTCATTAATGAATCAATGAAAAGCCAAACATTCCATGACCATGCTGTAAACTTCATGACTTTTTCATGACTTCCATGACCAGTTGACACCCTGCATTGATTGATGCAGGCAATTTGAATTTCCCAGACATTTTTACGAATTCCCAACATTCGCTGATGTTTTCATTTCCTTGAAGAAGAAGGAGCACTCAGGGCCATTGCCCTTATGGCTAAAAATTACTTGCTAGTGGTGGTCTTGAGATGCATTGAGGAACTACTGTAAAGTTAGCGAGTAATTTGTGTTTTACGCCATATTGAAATAAACCGTGTTAAGTTCTGCAATATCTCAGAGGGTCTATTGGATTTGGTATTACAAATTCAAGGACGTTTCCATGACTAGCATATGGGGCCGTTCAAGTTTTATGTCATAACGAAAGTGATTTTCAGACGCATATTCTATACCACAGTGATGACATGATCAGCCACAGTTATGTAATGCATTAATCATTTATCTCGCATATAATAATAATTTCTGAATAGTTTGCATTCACATGCATTCTACGGACTGATGTTAAACCTATTTTCATGGATGTTACGTGGTGCTAACTAGTAGTGTAATTAAGCAATGATGATAAGAACACACAAGTTCTTAATTAACCTCGTTCTGTAATTGTTTAAATACATTCATCGAAACTTTCAAGAGGACCCACGCTTCACTGTTCCCCTAATCTGCAACTTTAAAATCGCGAATATTGACCTTCAGCGTTAAAGTCCACAGGGGCACCCGATCGCTTCACTGCATCGCACGGGTGCACTCAGTGATTGCCTGCGTGCTATTAAACACCAAAATAGCGTAAATCGAAAGGTCCGAATTGACCGCGCTAAAAAACCCCGATCTGATTAGTTTGATTGTGGTTCATCCTTTCGGAACCGTTTTAAACTCGACATGAAAATAAAAGCGTTTTAAGCGAAATCGGCTCGTCGCCCTCCACCGCAAGCCACGCTGTTGTAATTCCCCCAAATTAGAAAGCATTTTACTCGGCACTATTATTACACGTCCAGGCAGCTCATCCATATTAAACTGAATATATTAGCTATTAGGGTTAACCGCATTCAAACCGTTTTGCTACGCAGCTTCCATTGTGCATTCGCTGCACAGGCAGAGCTGGCTTATTTCAAAAATTGTCTTCAAGTAATTTAACTTAGCACAATTGTTCACTTCAACGTTCCGACTAGGCAATTCACTGAGTAGTGAGCACGGGAGCACAAACGGTACAAAGGGACAGAAATTACGGGTTAGGAACAAAAGTTGACTTTTATAAAAAAAAGAAGAAAAACCCGAAATGAAGGTAAAGCGGGGGTAATTGGGCGACGCTAACTCAAAGTCAATACATGCCAGTTTATCGTGGACGAAATTAAATACCATTAAGTCCTTTTTGGTTTTTTTCCCTTATTTCCCCTTACATATTCGCCACGGTCCTTCCCCAACTGTAAAACTTCAACCTCTGCTATTGTTGCGTAAAGTTTCAGGCTCGCATGAATCCATCTTCCATATAGAAATTTGAAAAATGACAGGGGTCCCGACAAATATTAGCCATATCATGCCTCGAAAAAGCAAAAAAACGCCAGACCCAACTGACCGTAAACCCTAATTTAAAAACGGGACCTTTAATGCTCGTGGATTTCAATAAGGCGAACATGAAAAACTGCGACGAAATTAGCTAGGGTCCCTCTGGCTTTTTTTCCGCACTTTCTCCTTCGTATACACGTTGCTAAAGTAATAAAGAAGCGGGAGGATTAATGTTATTTGCTCGCGTGAACACTGTATGGGGTTTCCACGTATGAACTGGATAGGTGCAGTACACAGCCCTGTAGTTTAACGAAGAAAAGTATAAGGGGGAGAAGGGGGAACGAGCAACCCAATGGGCATTGCCCAACGAATTTGTCAAGCAGTTTTTTAGGGGGTGACCATTCGATTTCATTTGCAGTTGACCCCCAAACTTGAGCAGTTTGGACATCTCACAGCTTGGAATGGGTCTAAGCAAAATTGTATCCAAACGTGTATCCACCAAAACACTGATGTGTATCCAAAATGTATCCACCAAAATTTTTCAACCAAGACTAATTTGTATCCAAAATAAACCTCAAATTCACGTTGTATCCACTCTTCAGGAACCATCTTTTTCTTAAAAAAAATTAGTAAATTAATGCAGTTTAGAGCATTATATACATTTTCACTGTAATTGTTCAAAGGCATGTGGCCAGTTGGTATGCAGTTTTTAAGACTTTTTCACATGCAAATGCATAGAGATAAACAAAAATATCCCAAAAACGGAATTAACTTCACGTGGAACCCAAGAATACCAGAACAAAGGGCCTAAAATATTCAATTCATTGTGTCATTAGTGGGTATCACCCGTTAAACGTTTTTTAACAAAAGGGCCCAGGAAGATTCAATTCAAATCGGTACCCTATGCCAAGTGGGGGGTTGTAAACCAATAATATCTACATGAATGTCCATTTCATGTTACCTTATTCCCACCTCTTTTTTTCTGATCAAAGCATCTGCTAAATTTTATGGGATGATAGACGATATACAACACTTAACAAGTTTCTTACCAAATATCTAATAGTTACCGGTGTCATTAATTCAATCAATTCCATTCAACTACCATCAAATCAGGACAAAGATTTTTCAAATTCAAAAAAGTTTCGTAATCTCTAACTGGTACCATCACTCATGCATAAATTAATACATACATCCCTTAAAATTCCCTTAAAATTGTCACTATTTCAAATTCCCTAATTTCTCCACCTAGATTTTATTTCCCTGATTTACTTGGCAGGGTTCTCGCTCAAAATCTCAAATCGATTTCCCTGACATTCCCGGACAACTTTTCAGTACTTTCCCTGACATTTCACACGTTAGACCACACAAATAGTACATGTATTAATTATCAAGCCCTGAATCGAAGTTTCACAGGCCATAGGCGAAAATTTTCGGAGATTTAGATCGAAAGTAATTTCTATAATTAGTAGCGAAATTAATGGTGAATTAAATATAACGGGCAATTTTTGTGAAAAATACACATACATGTATTTTAACAATACAGTACTGAATTTCTGCGGACTTTCCCTGACAGTTTCACGAATTTTGACGAATTCCCTGACATTCCCTGACCTTCGAGAACGTGGGAACCCTGCCAGGTAGTGTGTTCATGGCCAAATCCTGGTCCGGCCATCACCCAACATGCAGAGGTTGGGTCCACATACTCGGTCCAACCACTAATACTGTTTGATAGACAATGCTGGTTGGCTGTGGTATTCGCTGGCAAAAGACCCCTTGCGTCGAAGTCGCAGCAGCTGGGCGGGCACGCTATATTGGTGTCCATTGAGGCTGAAACTCGGGTTCGGCCCTTCGCTTCCCTTTATTATTCTATCATTTTTGCCACCCCATACACCACGTTCCAATGTGTCACCTCCCTGCCTTTCATATATCTCGGTTCGGCTACATGTGTTCGGAGGGGCCCAACGTTGCACAATTTCAATCAGCCGTAGCAGTTAAAGGTTGGAGTCAAAAGGCACCGTTGGAGGTGGTCTTGCTGGGCCAAGTCATCCAGAAAATAGTGACCGAAACTAAAAGGCAGGCAGCACACGTTCGACACACTTTTACATCTATCTTAATGACACCTAGGTGGCTACTGGACCGCTAGCTGTTTAATAATCCTGACACGCTAATTCATCCTTTGTGATTAATAATATAAAAATATATTAGAAAGAAAAAAAACTCAATGCCTACCCAGTAGGTAAAATATCGAGGCTCCTTGTCTGGGCTGGGGCATGTGAAAACTAAAAGTATCCATCATACAATATCCAGGCATGCATGGAAGCTAAACGTGTCACCAAAGTCATTCTTCTAAATAAATAATAATACGGTGCCCGATAGGCAGGGTTACCCCAAAAAATGAATTTTGAATTTCCCCGGCCACTGAAAATGCAAAATATGAAATATATCAATGCAATGCTACATTAATTGCTTAGACAGGGTTCCCCAATTACTAAGTTTTTAAAACAAATTTCCCTGAATGCACTGGCCACTTAAAATACAGAAATATGCCAAATGCTATATTGATGGGTTATAATAGACAAGAGAAACACAAAAAATGTCATAAGAATTAAACAGCACATTTAAGGTAGTATTTTAAAATTGACAATTTCAGCATTGATTTTTTACACAAAAATGCTTGCTTCGATTGCAAGCTTGATTATCTCAGCTTCCCATGACCAATAATAACTAACAACTACATTAGCTACGTAAAACCAAATATGTATATTTAAATTTCCCTGTCATTTTAAAAAATCAGTTTCCCCTAACCATTCCATGTCTTACCAATTTCCCTGACAATTCCAGGCTTTCCAGTTCTGAATAAACCCTGATTGTCCTATTGTAATTATTTATGATGAGCCCATCATTAATTATTCGATTTAGACAAACATGCATCATTTCATGGTCAATATTGTGATTTCGCAAATGCATATTATCTTGGCATGATATCGATGCATGATTTAAAAGCGCAAATATTGTATGTCTATTTTTTGGAGAAAATTATGGTAAAACATACACTATTTGTGCTTTAACCATCGATATAAAGACAAAATTAAATTTTGCGCTATTATTGAAGACCTTTTTTTAAATTTTGATTTAAATTTTTCCCTATTTTTTATTTTTTTTTTCAAATCTGCAATAAAGTAAAAATATGATTTTTTTAAAGAGTTTGATCTATCTTTAAAGAATTCCAAGCTGAAAACCACGTACGGTTTACAGGATTTAGGGCTTCAATCCAAGGCCCTTTCGTTGCATCGCTGTGAGGTCGATGTTTGCATTTTTATGGAAATTAACTGAACGATTTTCATCTTAATGAAAACAAATGAAAAAAATCCACGTTTACTTTCAAGGCACACATACGAGAACAGCAGTAAGGCGTTCGTACAGCTTGGTGAATATAATTTGTTAGTGGCTGCGAAATTATCCAGCAAGAAATCATTTAATCGGAAATGAATCTGGAAAATACGTTTAAAGGACGCAGCGCATTTATCAAATGGATCTTTTTTATTTCTTCGAAAAAATACAGGCCTACATAGGCCCGAATCCCACTTTATCCTTTATTCATTAGGTGGATCATTTTTTTCGGCTTGTTTAAAGCAACATCATCCCGAAGCAATCTCATTTCAATTCTTTGACAAATTCCCTGTCTTTTACAGTTTAGTCAATTATGTTTCTGGCACCATTTTTCATGGGGGCTAAAGAAATCTGTGGTCTAGATGGTGACCCGAAATGGCAGGAATGAAAAACTACCAAATTGAACAATCCCAGAAGTAAAAGCCGTGGTAAAAACCCCCCTATTAAGTGAAATTTAGTGGATGTTCAGAGATAGAGAAGGGTATCCGAGCAGCTATAAATACACAGTGAATCACTGGGACGTTGGGGGCACATTCTCCCCAAATCATCCTCTGACCAGTTGCATTTCAAAATGATGACCAAAGCTTTTATGG